>UELX01000548.1:0-72152 GCA_900480035.1 Eupelmus urozonus
ATAACGAGTAAAATTGGAATTATAGTTTTGGTACATTTTCGATGTTGCACTTTGAACTGTTATAATTTTTGAGTGACGTAGAATATTTTAATTCTGTAAAAAGCAAATGAACGCTTGTCTTTTCTAGTTTAATTTTATGTATTTACAGATACGTACAAGTTTTTTCTAGACTAAATGAAAAAGGTTTAAAAAATAACGTTTATTTAAATATTTCCTTAAAATAAAACTAAAAATATGAATAACTTGAGTTTTCTAAAGCATTAGGGTCTGAAATTACGGTTTCCTTCATATTTCAACATCTGAAACCGTATCCCAAAGTTTAAGCAAAATCCGTGATCCGGATCCCTGACACTCTTCTAATGAGTTACTCTCACCTCTAAAAGAGTTTTGGTATTATCTCTCACAAAGGGCTATGCAGTCACCCTATTTAAAATTTACTTTAAGTCTGAGGTTGAAATTATAAAAATTTATGTTTAAAATCTGGATAAACATGTAGGTATTAGATAGTTTCAAATCAATCAAGAAATTTGTTTAAAAACAAGAATTCTTTAATTTAAAAAAAAATAGGATATATTTCGTCTCTATGGAGCAGAAGGACGAGGGTGAGGTCCAGAATATTGACATCCGTAGGAAGTAATAAAAATCAATAATTTATAAAAATTCATATATAAGTATAAAATGAACTTTTTTTAGCGGACAAAACGATTAGATATAGTATTACAATTTAATGCTCCAAACACCCAAATAATGGCGATTTTCAGAGCTATTTTACAACTGTTTTAGCTATTGTTGGCGGTCTATTTTAATAACGCTAAATCGCGATCACTTTATAATACATATAAGAAAACCTACCTCAATGTAGACATTATTTGAACGATGATCGGAGGCAAAGACAACAAATGCAATGCTTTACGTTGTACCTTATAACAACGGCAACTGCTACATAGGATCGGTAATGATGATCTCTTACTCGAAGCAATCTTACTAGTTAAAAGATAAAAATTACTTCACATAGATCATGAATGAATTACTTTTTCGTTTTACAATTTCTTTTAATTTTAAGCAATATTTGAATAAATTTATACGTTTTTTTTCGAAATTTAAGTCATGGTATATATCGATCTTGTTTTATTCATTAAAATAGTCCGTTATCCAGTTCATTACATCCTTTAAAACAGAACTAACATTTTAAAATGTTAAATATCTTTTTGTCTGTCAAAAACATGATTCGAATAATTATGCTTTTTTAAAGCTTGTAATATTAACATTATAATCTATATTCAAAAAGCAACAGTACTAACTGTAAAATATATCAAAATTCTGTAAGCTTATTTCTTATATCTAAATTTATATTGGGATAATTTTATAATAAAAATGTTAGTTAAATTTTATTCAAAATTGAATTAAAATTAGAATTCATTTCATAATAATAAAATATAATATAGTAATCCTTCATTGAACAAAATATTTATAAAATAAAATAAATTTAAATATTTTAATTTAAAAAATGACATAAAGACGAACAAACTTAATAAGTTCAATAAAAAATTTTGTTTTTGAAAAATTCAAGCATTTTTACAATTTACAACATGAATTAAAACCATTCAATTAGGCAATTAACATTTTGTGAAAAACCAGAGTCATTAGAAGTTTTCTAAATGTATTCTTATTTATTAAGTTATCCTAGATGGAAGATCGTCACAAATTATTTTTCATTTTTTCAGAGTTAATAGATTGCGTCTAATTATAAAGTTTTATTAGTTAAATTATAAATTTTTGATATTACCAATTTCAATTTCAATTTTATCCTATACTACCTATTTTTATACAATAAATTATGAAAGCGTTATAATTTAGTTTTTTTTTTGTTTATTAAAAAAAGAATATTTTCATTATATAACATAACTAGTATTTTTTTTTCACATAATCAGATAATAATTAGATATAATGTATTGATAAAAATAGAAAAAAATGTCCTTATTTGAAAACTTTTGTTCAATTAAATATATTAGTTTAATTTTTTTTTTGTATTTCGAATACGTAGTATATGGTGTTCGGTAAGCCTCATTTTACCTAAGAACATCAAGATTTATTGAAGTTCTGATGATCTTAATAATCTGATTTATTGTCTCAAAAAAAATTGCTGAGACGACAGGAGTAATATTAGCAGTAAGATTATCATCATATTATTCTGCCTTTTCCTTTGTAAAAAATATCATTTCGAATGTTTCTGTAATGTTCCAAACCTTTTAAATCACAAAGTTAAAAAGCACATTTGTTTGGCAAAAAAAATATTTTTCATTAAGAACACTTATTAGTAATTGCATAAAACTAAAGACTTTCTTTTAAACTGTCTTTTTGGGACACCACAATAATATCCGATATCTGGACATGAACGTGCCATCACCAATGCTGCATTCGTGCCGTCATCATGCCGGAACGGTATCAACAAGATGTACTCTGGGCTGGGTTAGGTCTTCCAAAACTTACCGCTCCCTCTAATACCTTTTCCTTTTTGTTGTTTCTTTTTTGGATCTGGTGGGACTGGCAAAGCTTCTCGAGAGCATTCACTGCCTCCTGAACCAGAACCACCAGCAGCCATATCAGCTTCTTGAACTCCACCAGCACCAGATTGAGCAAGAAGCGTCTTTTTTATATTTGAAATCTAAAAATAATTGAACAGGATGACGAAATCTACTATACTTATAAAATAAATGATAAAAAATGAAACATTAGTAATTTAAAAAGATTGTATTCAATGTAAGAAATTCAAAATATGAAAAATCTTCATATTCATTTAAGTATAAAACAAAAATTTTATATTTTTATTATTTTTTTGTTTTATTTTAAATCTCTATTGTTTCACTTTTCAAAATTAGAAATAAATTAAAAGTAATATGTTATAATATAATATAGCATTTATCAGGCAGAGCTAATATAGATACAATTGAATTTAATTAATCAAACTACATTACTAAGTAAAAAACTAACGTCTTGCTGAATTTTTTCTTTGTGATGGGTCGCTCTCTGTTTTTCAGCATTTGCACGCACAACTTGCTGTTCAATACATTCTAAAATCGTGTTGCAGGCTTGTCCCCATTCTGCAAGAGTTTCAGCAACAGCAGCGGTCTCACCTGGCCTAACGTCACGTCCTAAACCAGCATAATCCACTTCTAGCTGAGAGTTTTTCTGGTCTAACTTGCCGTGAATAATATCGGCATAAACAGCTTCTATTATTAAATCTTCCAAATCCCTGACGTTTTTTATATCTAACTCCTCCAAAAGAATCGAGTATGGTATACATTTGGACTTTGTTGCTAATGTTACAATAGTTAAGTGCTGAAGTTTCTTCTTTTGCACCGGAGTCAACTCTAGAAGCTGACTTTTATTTTCCAAATATTGTTTGTACGTTCCGTAAGCAAAAAGATTCAGTGTATTCCAGTATGCAGCATGCGGACCATTCTCCAATTCCTTAATATTTGGCATATCCAATAGTTCACCAAAAACATGAACTCCAGGAGTTTCAACTGCCTGTTTTATTAACTCCAATGCTGCAGCACCTTTTGCGGTTTTCGCAAGTAAAACAAACTGTTCTAACGGATTATTCGCCGTCTTTTCTGTGCTGGCCGGCGCTGCAGGCGGCACCTCCGAGCCCGTCATTTTGTCGTTCTAAAATTATAAAGCAAAAATTGTTTCTTAAAAAAAATACGCCTTTGCTAAAACGACCGTCAAATGTGACGGACTAATAACGAAAAGGTTATGTTTACTACCTTCTGCCTGCCTACTATTGCCTTATCGCAACGTTGCCAAATTATTTTTCGAGCCGCTGTTCAATGCTGCGCATGCGGAGTGCACACGGGTAAAATATATTTAAATAGTATTTTTGTAATTTAAATCCAAATAAGCACTTAATATAAAGTAATAATGGAAAAATAAATATAAATGTAAGAGAGTGCTAATGAATTTTTATCGGTCTTTTTTAATGGTTCTTTTTTGAGATATTCAAATTTTGCGCTTTTTTGAATTACTTTTAGAGACAATACGTGGCAACACTGTTCATTTAGCGCCGATCATGCTGATGTCAAGAGGCCCATACAATTTAAGGTTAGATACAGTATTTACTTTTTCATCAATTTATATTTGTATATCCAAATAAAAGAATTATGTAAATTTGTCCATGACATAGTACAATATGTTATGTATGGTTTATTTTTATTATGAATATCAGTTTGTTATTCAAATTGTGTATATTTATGTTATACCGGAACTGTGTTATACAAATCAAACTTTCAGTTTAAACTTTATTTTCATGCAAATTTTCTTACATATTGACATTCTTTTTAGCAGTACATTATAAAAATCCTGTTTATTACTTTTAATTTCTATATAAATTGGTATTCTTTGTAACGATATATTTATCTGCATCTGAAGCCGGTGGAATGTAAAATTCAAGATAATGCTTTTATCGACAAGTGTAGCTCAAATGGTAAAGAAGATATACTCATCATACCATCTATTTTCAACAAGCGGTAATTTCAAATCCTTTAATGCCATTTTCTGGTCTAATAGATATTAAATTTACAATTTCTCAAGCGAATCAAATCCTTTATCAGATACCTCTTATTACAACTAAAAATTAAATAATAAATTATATAAATTTTAATTAACTGATAGGCCTAGTATTACCATTTATACAGATTATATAGATTTTTAAATAGTAAAAATTATATTGCAAATGTAAGACATCGTAGCCCTCCGTACCAATACACTTTATTACTGTGCAAAATTTAAATTTTAATGAAATTTTATATTATTCTATGAATTTGAAAATTCTATTAGTTTTTCAAAAAATTCGTTCAAATGCCATGCTTAGATGGTTTAGAATATTGACTTGAATTTATGAAAAATGAAGTGCAGTATGTTTGACTGAGAATGTAAAATATTTGTTAAAATGTCGGAATAAATAATTCAAAAAAATTAAATTGTCAGAATGGCTCATTTACAAACTAAAAGTGACAACAAATTGATTATTTTATATTTTTAATTTATGTACTGTTGAAATATAATTTTTTTGATCTTTTAAATAATTCTTTCCTCTTTTATTTTGATTTTTTAAATCCTGTTTTTGTCCATTCATAATTTAATTAATATGAAAATAATCATCTCTTAAACATTGTTATTCCATTAGTTTTGTATCCCTAATACTATCAATAATTATTCAAATTCGCATTTATTACTCTTTCTGTAAATTCAATATTCGATATTCGACAATTTTTAATTCAAAGTTTTTATATTTGTATGAAATACCCATTGGGAAATTTATCATTTTAAAAAAATACCTCCCTTCGCAGATATAGAATATGCATAAACTAAAATTATTAGTTTTTAGTAAATATCTATAAGATAAAACTATGTAGTAACAGATATTTGATTTACATTTACTTCCTGATTAATTTTACGTTTTGCTCTTTTTTGAACATGCTGAATTCCCAGCTAACGGTTTCATAACGTCCTTTTAAACAACTATATGTTTATACAATATGCATATATTAACAACTGCGCTTAACACTGTTCTGCCACCTAGATTAAGCTTCAAATAAATATTCTTAATTTGAGAAAGTTAAACAAAATACACTTTAAATTTGATTAAAGACTATTTAGAAATTAATAGCGTATTCTTATTAAAGATATTTAGTGTTAAATTTACTCGAATTCGTCCCTTTCTTTACGATAAATAGAGGAAATTTTATTTAAATTTATGAAAGTAAATATTATTACAATGATTGAAAACACTTCTTTTATTTTATTCTAATTTATGATAAATTATTTTAATGATTGTATCACTATTGCAAAATATTATAATATTGCGTTTTTGTCGCAACTTATTAGTAACTTAATTTTCTTGGATATCGCAAAGCCTTTATATTCATCAAGTGCGACCGTAGTTTTACATTCTGCTTCATGAATTAAGAAAGAATCGCAGTAGTGTCTTCTGTTATTCTGCTATCTCGTGACATTCATATATGATGCATCGTCTCAGCTTCGATTGTAACGTTGTTCTCCCACAGTATTGACAAGAACTAACGTGACTTTATCGAAGTGCCAAAGTCGAATTTTCTGTTTTCCACCCCAACCGAGTCACAATTTTCTTAATAAAGACGTATTGGATTTCTGAAAAATGTATTGATTTAGCACCATTCTTATTTTGCCGAGGGAAAAGTTTGATAATAATAAAGGAAGATTAAAGTATTTTATTAAAATATACATTTATTGCTATTTTAGGAATTTGTGAAAAGTAATGACAAAATTTTTAGTGGAGTTTTCGCTTTTATTTGAAATAGTTTTATTAGTACAATAATATTTATTGTAACGAAAAATGAATAAGTCAATAGAAGATAATTAAATTTGGAAACGCATGCTATTTTGACGTTATATTACATTAATATTTACGTTGATTTCCATCAGTCATATATTCTCGTTACATTTTTCCATTAAAAAATTATATAAATATACTTTTATAACGTATTTTGGTAAATAAAAAGCTAACATTATAAATAATTGAAGACAAATGTAAATGAAAATTCATTCTAAAATACTCAATAATCTTACATTACTAAATATTAAAATACAATAATTAATTTATAAGCTAAGAAAATATAATTTAAATACAATTTCTTCCTCGGTATAATTTGCTCATTACTAGAAAAATATTAGGATAAATCAAATGTACGATTTTAAACAATTTTTTATTAATTAATCAAAGTCTTGAATCAATACAAATTCTAAAATGTCAACGTTTAAATAAAATATTTTTATGAACTAAAATCTTTAACCAAACAATTTCATTCAAACACTGAAATGAAATAAATTTTATAATTAGTATAAAATAAATATTTATTCTTATAGATCCAGAATTTGTTTAAATTTAGAATTGAAATATAAATAGCTATAAGTCTCTAACTACTAAAATCATTAAGTCTTGATTTAGGAACTATTTGAAATAGAAAAATCTACATCATTTATTGAAACAAAATACGGCATAATATGGTTCGTTAATTAATAAAAACGCCAATGTTTCCTATCAAAAACTTTTAAATACGATTATTTAAAATAAATATGGTCATATATCTAAAGGAAAAGGTAAGTTTTGTTTTAAATAATTTAACCTTACAAGATTGTTCTTTTGGCATAATTTATGAAAAATTCTATATTCACATTGAGTCAAAGAAGTTAAAAGTTTTGAAAAATAAAGAACCATCGTACGTTTCTAGTAAAATAATCACTTCCTTTTAAAGCACGTTACTGCATTGAAGTAACAGCGCCAATAAACGCGACCCTTCGCCTGGCCTCGACGTTGAAGATCCATCTGCAACAGGTTGTTAAAGCACAAGTCAGATTATATTGACGTCAAAAGAGATACTATAAGAACTGTTGCGATATTCTTTAGCTTGTATATTTAATATTTTTAGGCATCAAAAACTATAATATATAAACAAATTCAATTTGATGAATTCAGTTTTGAAATATTTAATGATAATAAAAGTATTAGTGAACTAATTTCCAGTCACTTTTTAGCGGTTCTAATAACTTTTAGAGTCTCATAAAATTAAAGTTCTTGTGATTAAGTTCTACTCGCAGCAGAGAATATTGGCATTCCATACAATATGATTTTAATAAATTTTATCATCTCTATGAAGTAGAGAATTTTTATAAATAATAATATTTTTTTAGAGGCCAAGAATTACCGTCTTTTCGTCAGAAAGTTGCATCCTTTGGGTATCAGCTACATCCGAAAAATCAGGTAACGATCTCACATACGATTTGGAGCCTTCCCTTCCGATATCGTCGTTCTCC
Organism: Eupelmus urozonus; assembly: GCA_900480035.1. Taxonomy (NCBI): domain Eukaryota; kingdom Metazoa; phylum Arthropoda; class Insecta; order Hymenoptera; family Eupelmidae; genus Eupelmus; species Eupelmus urozonus. Next base: position 7,855 of record UELX01000548.1, read on the forward strand.
ACAGCCTTCTGTAAAGCTACCAACAATCTGTCCAGTAGAAGAGCCGCTCGCTTCGGCATGACTCTCTGCAATATAAAATTTAAGGAAAATGTAAGTTAAGCAATAAAACCTTTGTTGTTAATCAATAATATGTTATAAGCTCAAGAATTGAGGTACAATATGTCGTTAAGATATTCATGCCAAACTATTTGGAAATTTACCGATGAGGATAGTCGATCAAGAAATAGAATTAATGATATTATAGTATTTCAAAATATTTAACACGATTATTTTAATAACTAATGCACGTAATTACTATTAAAATGAATTTAAAGGTTGCATCATATTATATTCAAGCTGAACAATCCGTCAGATCTCTATAAGATCTGCGCAATCAACCAATCGGTGTACTTCGCATGTGTACATTTATTAAAATATTGAAATCAATAATTTACTCTCTCAATTACTGATTAACTATCATTTACTCTACCATCTGTGTAATTGCCTGTTATGAGTATCTGTAGCAGATAAAAGATACAAAAATAGAATAAAGTCAAATGATTATCTCTATCTTTTTCGTGGCGTTAATCGAATTCTCTGGTATATACCCTCAGATAACAGCATGTCTCTGTAGCAGTGGGTGGGCTGTGAAAGAAGAGAAGGCAAAAAACTGGTGATAAAAGCTTTCAATATTATATAGCTAAATTAACAACGGTAATATACCCCAACGGAAAAAATCAAATCTAATAAAGATTGTTAAAATGTGCGTATAAGTTTTTTGAAGCTATACAAAAAGCGTATAGTAGAAAGTGAAGAAGCGTCAAAGATAAATCAACGATAAAAATAATGAACACTCCTCCTCGATGTACACTGACCTTGCAAGATCACAGATAGTCGAATACAAACGTTTATTTTCTCTCCTGTATCAGTCTAACAATCTTCAATATCTCCTTTGTCTCGCTTTGTACATTTAGAGCGAAATTTAACCATTTATTTTAAAAGTCACAAATAAAGCGAGTTAAATACTTCTTTAAAAAGCGACGAAATATTGTCTTTATTTCCTAATTTATAGTCACAACATTACATTTTTATGAACAAATGTTTTAGTATTCATTGAGAAGTGCCGCATTTTTATATGCAAAAGATGATAATGTCCCATGCAAGAATAATGTATTTACGAAAAGAACGAGGCTCGGCAATGTAATAAAATGGTTATAGCCCTCTCAACCCCTACAAGATGCCAAAAAATCCAGGAAACCAAACGGAGTTTGTTTCGCAATTTGTTGAAAGTCAGCTTGGGATGTATTTAACTCTGGCTTTGATGATCTTCTTCATATAGATTTCGTGTAGGAAGAATATAGATATTTCTGCGAGTCATCATGACGCTGCACTTATATGCCTTGCAAAAGCAGTAACGACACACGAACTATAGTAAATGTGAGCTATTCAACCAATAAAATGTTGATCTTTACATCGAAAGTTAGAAAAGATAGTTCTATTTTAGGATTTTTATTTGTATTGCATATTTTATCTTGATTATGGCTTCTTTGAATTTAAAAAAATATAAAGTAAAGTTATTTATAAATTACTTTAGTATTTTAAACCGAGTTTTCAGTTATTACATTAACTTACTTAATACGAAAAACTTTTTAAGTTTAAATTTCATGCTCGTAAAATACAAGCTGTTTATGAAGTTGCAGTCCCTTTTATTAATATATTATGAAGGACAGTTTTAAATTTGAATTTTCGCATTATATTTGATCGACTAAACATTTTATAATTATGAAAATTTAAACAAATTCTTTTATTTGCATAAAAGAGCGAAAAAATATATTGTTTTTATACATGGAAATGCAGAGATCTGATTAATTTATGGTATTAATTTATTAGTCAAAGAATCTATTTTAATTTTCGTAAATTATTACTTTAGTCAGTATTACTAGACGATAAAGTATGACAGAAAATTCAAAATCCTCAAATTGACTTTCATATTTTCATAATATTAATATAAAAACCTTTTTTCTTTGATAATTTTAAAAATAATAATTTTATTTTAATTTCTATATGAGTTTGCGAAATAATCGCATAGCTCAATGTTTCATGTTGTTTCGAGCAAATTAGCGATTAAAATTTTCAAGAGACATATTTGGGAATATTCTATACTAAATACAGTATTATGTACTACTATTACCTCGGCAGTAACTTCTGAAAACACAGCAGTTAGGTCGTTACTTCAACGATCGGTTTCACTATAGTTTTGATTATCGAAAATTAAAATTTAGTTGATCACGCAATTTATAGTAATTTTTTATATTAGTTGATTGTATACATATAAATATTTTCAAATATCTGAAATTCGTTGTTCACTTAATTTTAATTTTAAAAATTGGATTGACGTCATTATTTCCAGTAACCACAGATTTCGAAGTTCAGTAATATTCAATTTTTCTAAATTTCTGATAATTATCCACAACTAATTAATTAAAAGCTTTGCTAATTAACCCTTATCACTATAAAATATTGATGGAATGATTTATCTAGGCAAAATTTGCCTTTATCGAGAAGCATGTTGATTTATGTATTAGGATACCAGCCCCCTTAATCCTCTCGATGCCGCATGCAGTTAATCGCTTCCGTCGCTAATATCTACTGACACGAACTCTTTCTAGAATGGCGTTAGAGAATCGATAGCTAAAATCTGACTTTAATTAAAATCTTGAATCTTCAGTGGCCTAAATTAAACCTTTATGATCATTAATAACGAACGATAAAGCAGAACATTATTAGATCTGAAGCGTAAATGATAATATAGCACTAATTGATTAATTCATACAATTCAGAGAAATTTTTAGCTATATTCGAAATAAGCTGAATTCTTCTGTAAAAAATTTTCTTTTGTAAATCTTTAAATAGAAGCTTAGAATAACTATAAAATTCAATATCTGTGAAATCTACGTTTAAAAAACACTTAACAATATTACTTCCGAAAAGTCTAATCATGAGCTTAGTTAGACTAGTTAACAATACGCTTAGCTAAAGGTAATCCCTTTTCAGAAATTGTAAGATCGCGTTATAATATAAGTAGCCAGTAAAAATAATAACGCTTGCTGTTGGCACAATTTGATTAAAAATCGCCCACACTGAAATCCGAACGAGAAAGTTGATTACAAAACATATCGAGAAACGTACCGGGAATCCATCGGCAACGTAACGAATCTTTGTTTTTTTTTCAGATTGATTTCCCAAAGGTAAGTTCGTAACGGTGCCATTTGTACTTTCAGTTGCTTTGCTATCTGGGTCTCTCGAAGATGAATAACATAGCATTTTATGCAGCATATGTGTTTATGTGTTTGATCTCGATCGACGTCATTTCTTCTATTTGCTAGTTGTTTGTATTGTTCAATGTTTAATTTCAAATCCGCTTCATTCGCTAGTTTTCTATTTACGTCCCAAGTTACCGGAAGATTGAAATCGATAAGATCTACATTAAACTATTAAGGTACAGTTTGTTAAAAAAAACATACAGATAGAGATGGACTTGCCTCTAAAATTTGATAATACGAGATAAAGAAGCTCTTTATTATATTTGACTGTCGCTATTACTCCAATATCTTTGTGTTCCATAGAACACAGCAAAACAAGCTTAACACTTTCATCAATCTGTTCGAACTTAACAACACCTATGTCCTTCGCCTTATTCGATTTCATCTAAAATCTCAGGCCAACACCCGGTGCATTAAAAAATTTATCCTAGAAAATACGTAAGAACGCGAATGACGCCATCTCCCGCTTCTATTTTCGTTGGCTAGAGCGCACCCTTTAACCCAAGAAGGGCCGCTCTTCTTGATGCAACTCTCGAGACCCGCAACAAGTTGTTCCCGGGGGCGTAATGGATTCGAAAACAAGCGCGCTCGACTGCACATCTCCTCGAAGAAAACTTAATCTTCCTGCTTCCCTTATTATAATTCCGAGATTACGATTCATCCATGGCACTCTCGTCAATTGAAACCTTTCCTAATTAATTATTCGTCGCCGATTACCATGAACCGACTCGTATCAATCCGTTCATCGGGCTCGGACAACGATTAGTAAATCTAAGCAAGCAGCGGTCGCTGAACTCCCGCCGATAAATCGACTTTCGAGTGGCCGACTGTCCCAGCGGATTTCCCTATAGCCATAAATCGCTTCCTTTTAGGTGCCCTCCGTGCCTCGTTTTCACGCGCTCTTTTGTCTGACGTCACGGACTCTGACGGTCGAACTAACGCGATAGCGCAGGTGATGCTATACCCTATTGTTAATGTAACAATGTTTAGGACATTGGGAAAATCGCGATATCCCGATAGGACCCACGGCGCTCGTTATTACTGCGGATCGGCTAATGTTGCTGAGAGTACAAGGCTGGATGTGACGCTTTTGTCGGAGACAGCTTGTTTGTGGAACGCAAAATCGAATGCTCTCTGATTAGTGATCTCAAGATAAACATTCTTTCGATGAATTCTGATTGAATAATGTATTGACGATTCTATTTTACATTGCGAGAGAAGTAGTGAATTGCTTTTTTAGTGCTGCGATATTAATATCGCTACGCTTTCGAAGAAAAAGAAAACCTCTGAATATAAAAAATTTATGATGGCGGATTCTAATAATAGCATTAAGAAGCACTAAAATGAATCATAAATAAGTGATTGCCGAATCGAAAATAGGAAGAAAAAAATGGGTCACTTCGTCTGCCTAAGGTATCAATGCACTTCCCATACACCCACGGCTACAAGAGCGAGGCGTAAAAAATGTACAAATTTAAAATTGCCTATCCATATCGAAAATTCGTCCCCTCTGCGTATACGCATTCCTTGACAACACAGCCATTCACTGAAGCGAGCTAATTTAGTCGTGATAGCGGAGGTTCTTCCCTCCCTCTTCACCCTCCGTGTTCCGTAGCGAGCCGGCGCGGGATGACTGATTTAATTGACAGAGCGAGAGTCCCCAGAAAGAGTCTCTATATACATATATAGGTGTGTATTTATATGTATATATATAGCGAGGAGAAGTCGAAAAGGCCGAGCACAAATCGATTCTTTCCCTCGCAGATTGATCAGTTGCTGTTGCGCGCGGGCGTGAGAGATGCGAGAACGAACTGCGAAAGGAGCTACGTACTTTCATCTTTCTTTGTTAGACTTTGGACTGTCTGTCGCTCGTGAGGGAGTTTATTCATTGCGTCACGGATGATTTTATACTTTGAAGTATATGAGTGGGAGTGGGGGGTTTCAAGGTGTAACCTTGCCGTAAATGCATATTAACGTATTTTGTCGTTTGACTCGGCTTTTATACTTTCAGATTAATTGTTCGATGACCCTTTGTGAGCGGCAAATCATTTTTATACCAGTGGAATTATTGATATATGTTTAATTATTTAATTAGTATTATTACTCGATTGCGTCAAATAGAATGTGCTATTATCGTAATGTATTGTCAGCTTTGATAAAAGTCGATAACGAAAGCATTTAAAAACGTAAATTAATTTCTTCTTTTGCAAAATAAGCAAAAATAAAATTTTAAAAAGAAATTATTTTCAAGGTTGCAACAATTTTAAAAAACTGAAACTCTTTATAGAACAATCGTAAATAATATTTTTCATCAAATTTGATCATTCTACTTTTGATTCTACATAGCAATAGTATAAACATCTTTTTCTTCATTTATAATTTTATATTTTTAGTAATATTTACTAACGAAATACTTACATATGAATTATGTGATATAATATTTATGTAAGGCGTATGTAAATCATAAAACTTTAGTTGGTAAGTACTTCTCGAAGAGCATAATATATGTTTACATTTTCTATCATCTTATATATTTTCACGCATACATATTTTCAAGGAAAATAGAAAAATATTTCGCGTTCAAACTATTTTATGTTACGGAAATTTCCTTTCTCTAAAGCTTGCTTCTTAAAAGAAAAACGGTAAAAAATGGAATAAATTACGTAAACTATAAGATGAGTTTACATTCGCTTAAAGATAAACCGTAATGCAACTGCTCGACTTGAACGAACTTAAATACTTATGTCAAAAAATAAATACTTTATTACATTTATTACATATATTTTGTCAAGAACTTGGTTATTGAAAACTATTTTATTATTACAGTTGTTTTACATTGTATTAGAAATTTGAGGACTCAAAAAGGTGAGTTTTGCATACCCTACGATTATGAGACTAAAAGTGTTTCAATTCAATTAAAATTTTGAGAGACGGCAGATTTTTTGTAAATAATAGTCGATATTTTGTAGTTTAAAGATATAAGGATTTAGATTCTTTTTGAGAATTTTTTGTATGACAATATTTTATTAAATATTTGATCTTTTTCAATATCCAAGAACTTATTCTCTTTTTATTTCTAAATAAAGTTTCAAAATTGAAAATAATTTTGATAACTTATACATTTATTTTTGTTTTGTTAAATTGAAAGACAAAAATGAGTCGATTTAATATTTTTTCTATAATTCATTATTAACACATTTTGTTTATTAATATTTCTATTTAATCATGAGGTATTGAGATAGTATAGTACCATAGAATTCTTTCCTAGTTCAATATTTATTGATAAAATTTGAATATTTTACGTAATTAAGTGGCCATAAAAATTTTATTTTTCTTTTTACTATGTGTATAAAACAAAAAGTATTACATAAACATTTTACATTGTTTTAACTTTTAAAATTTTAAAGAAAAATAAAAATACATGTTTCGTACCAAAACACATAAAAATCTATGAAAGCCCTTGGAATTACTATTGTATCTGTGAGGTAAACTATACATAGGTTTTTTTTTCATTATTGTATTGAAATAATATAAATAAAAGCTAATAAAGGATTGCAGCCATTCGAAAAAACGTAATATTTTTATAAATATTAAAGAAGTAGTCGATCATTGAATAAACATGTAAAATGCATAAACATATTTTATATTTAAACTACATACTTTATAAACTAGGCCATTAAATTAATTTGGAATAATTTTTTAAAACAAGCTTCGAAGATTCAAGTACACTTTTTGCCCGAAAAAACCAAAATTTTGTAAAGTGCGAATCAAAATGTTAAAAAAATGTTTCTTCAGTCTGATCACGTTACATGGGAATACGAAGGGTCCTTCAGCGCGCGCACCCACACTTTTTGATCAAATGATTGTCCAGCAGCTGTGACGCAGATGATACCGTGACAAAATTTCGTATAAACCTCCGGTAAACGAACGAAAGAAGGAACGTTCGTCAAAGCCCGATCAGGTAGTCCAAGCGCGCGATCGCAAAATGATCGAAGTGTCATGTCCGTGTCCGCGTGTGTGGTTGCATATTCGCGAATTATCGACGAGCCATGTGGCAAAAGCATAATGCACTGCACATACGCACTGAGCGTCTGTTCGAGCGCCTCGATGCGGTTCACGTACTCGCGAGGGGGACGTCAAATTCGTTATATATCTCTGCGTTTCCGCCTAGATACGCGGCACAAAGTTCGGCTCATTGTCGAGTTTTGGTCGGGCAGAAAAATAATGTCTCCGTCGCTGACAAAGTTTTTAGCGTTATAAATTTAATTTAATGCTCTGCTATATAAGCTCTCGGCTTTTTAAAAATAGAATGCAAACGCGGAGCGGTGCATTCAAAGTTGCATGAAAATATTTTTAACGTGCTCGCGCTTTATAGTTTTCTATTTAAACGCCAGTCAGAGTTCGATGTTTTCTCTATTAATACAGGTGAGACTGGCTAAGAATAACACTGGAAAATTGGTTTTGAGAGCTGTTTTCCGTATTTAGCCTGCGAGTAATGTATAAATAGGATAAACTCAAATAATATGGAACGCTTACTATTTAATGCGGTCACAATAAATGTAGGTTCTTCTTGTGAAAATGAAAATATTGTTTTAATTAAGATAATTATAGGTTTATTATTATTTTTTTTTTTTAATTATTATTTTGTGAATGAAACATATACGTTGTAGTCTAATATTGATTATTTAGTTCACTTAATTAATTATTTAAAAAAAAAAAGATCAAGGCCGTATTAATTTTCCAAAATATTTATGCAACCACATACTTCCTTACGCTATCTATGAAATTATTTATTACTTTATTGTTTCCCAGCTAATAATATAATTTCACTTAATTTAAATTCCAAATAAAATTCAATCAATTTTAAAAAATAGAAGGTTTTGAATTCCTGGTACAGACTTTTATTACATTTTTAGCTAGACTACTGCACTAAATAAAAATTTAAATTAGCTTCAAAGATTTAAATAGATGGACGTTGGAATGTTAAATTACATTGTAAAAATAAACGTTAACTAACTTACCAATCTGAGGAGTTCGCTAATAGATATATACATAAATATTGCATCGAAATCCAATAAATTGTGTAAAAGATGTTTTTAATAAGCTTAATTAATATCGATTCCAAGTTCGTGCACATCGAATCAAATGTTTGAATAATTTAGATCTGGTAATTAAAGAATATAAAGCTAATAATGTAAATAGAAAATTAAAAAAAGGATCAATTATTCCGAGATCTAAAAATAGAAAACCAAAAGCAGATTTAGACTGTCTAAAATGTTCAGCTGCACAAATGTCATTAAAGTCCCTTTATATCCACCACTCGACTATTTTAGTTATCAAACGGATATTTTGAGCAGCCAGCGCGTCCTTTAATACCGTCGCTCTGGCGGGATGTCATGAATGAAGAATGCATCCTAGAGAGTGCAACGGGAGGTATCTCGATAATACCTGGTGTAAAATACTCAGAACATGCAAATTTTTACTGCCCACGCACGGGAGAATGGGTAGGACCTCGGGGTATACGTAAGCATATATTCACTGACTAAAAGTGGCCCACGAGTAATCCTTTCCCCTTAGCTTTCATGATGCATTATAAAGATAGCGCCGCGGAGTGTGATACTTGCTCGACTTTGCTAACTGACTGCAAAGAGGCGAACGCCTGTATTGTCTAGTATGTACGGAAGAACGCCTCTCTTTGCATTAGGAATAAATGGCTTATTTAATAGCGGGCTAAATGGATTTTCGTTTGTGGAAAATTCTCTTTTGGCTAATGCTAATTGCGTCATCCTGAAGGCAGCTTTCATTTTTTTGTCGATTTATCGAAATTTAGTAAATATTTTATTAAAATTTTTAATGACGTTTTAGCGATGAAAATAAAAGTTTCAAATTGCTAATAATTAATCTCTGACATAACATACATTGAAAGTATCACACTCATAATGCGTTAGAATTATGTAGTAAAATTATTATTACGTCAAAAAAGCGTAAAAAAAATTGATTAAAATAATTTTTAATGAAAAGTATCGAAATAATTTATATTTATAGCTCTTGAGCATGCGAAAAATTCGATAACTTCTTTTTGTAAATTTAAAAAATTTTATTATTACTATCCTTATATGAACATAAATAAATAATATATTAATAATACATTTTAGCAATTCTCTTAAATTAATTAGTTTAAAAATAAATTAAGATAGTAATATCAAACAATTGCATTTTTTGTTTTAATTTTTTCACTATCAAAGAATAATAGAAAGAAAATATTGAAAATTTTATTTCGAAAATTTATGAGTAGTATACCACTAATTAAAGTAGGAATAATAATACTACAGTTATCCAATTATACAAATCAGCTTGAAATCAATTAAATATTATCTACTGCGTACGATATCATTAAAGGTAGCGTACGCAATGTCATTCATTACCAAACTCACGTGAATCACTTTATAATTAACACAACTAAAGCGCACGGGTCATATTCTGTAACTTTAACGCTGCCTATAAATAACTTTTTGATGCTATTACGCATATGCAGAAACCAATTTTTGTACTTATCGATTAAAATAACGCTGTGTTATCATTAAAAAATGTAACCATCGTATCTGCACATTTTTTCTACTATCTGTAAATTCATCAAAACTTATGGTGCGAATAACTATAGTAACTATCTATCTATTAAGAAAGAAATTTTATTTTTTAAATAAATATTGATGCACGGCGATAAAAGTAGTCATTTAGTCCAAGTGGCGATTTGCTTAAACCAAGAAACCACGCCACTGCCGTAGCATACGCGCCGGCAATTATAAGACGTAAAGATTATTGACGCTTATAGCTCGCGTGCACCCGTTAATTACCACTTTGAACTGTAATCTCGCCTAACTTGTATATAAGTCTGTTCGTCGAACATCTTCATTTAATGCTTTAGACGGAATCATACTACGTCGAATCTGCATTGCCGCATTCATGTATTCTACGTGGAGTTTGCGATAAGGCTGACTCTAAACCTTCAGCCCTTTTCAATTCCTATTTTTCTGATGTAATGTGTTCTTATTGTACCACGTGAATTTGTTACGTGATATGTAGAGAATAAAATTTTACATATTTTAAAAGGAACATTTTGGTTTTAAAAGGTTTTTTTTAGGTTCTCATTATTATCACAATTTCGTGCTAAAACTTAATTACTTCTATCCTACATTTTACTAAAATAATTCATATTTTACGTTCGGTCGAATACGGATTTACACAAGACTCTGAGCGGAGCAATTTTTTCTTCTATTCAATCTTCCACAAAGTACCTATTGTAATATTTGAATGTAAATGCTACATATTTTAATATATATTACCTGGAAACGCGTTTTTGTATCTGTAAACTGAAAAGACTATAAATGAATCTTTCAAAATATAAATAAATGATATAAATCAAAAGCTAAAATTTAGAAGGTATAATAATATCAATAATTCATCAAAAACAAGTTAGCTTGATTTTATAAAGCTTTTTTAAACCATTTATCCGTTCTGGAAACAAATAACTCTTTTATTCTATTTCCTTTTTTATACGTTTTTTTACGCAATAATAATTTTTTACTCTATTTAAAAATGACTTTATAAAGTCCCATCGGTCTCGACGATACTGATTAGTAATTAATTAGAAACTTATAATTAGCCGCAGCTGTTAACGACTCGAGCTCACGACTCTACGAAAATCCCATCGCGCGGTGTATTTCCATCGAGTCTTCCTTTATACGAATGACAGCCGAAGGCTCTAAAAAATGTTTTTCTCCGGAAAGGCGCCATGACCAATCTAATGTACCGCGCAGCACCTTCTGTCGGCCTCGCTTGAATGTTTCGCAAAGTGGAGGGCAATTTTTATTTCTTCATTGCCTATAAAAAGGCGTATGACGCTCGTAAAAAATATGCCACGGTATATACGTGCGCGAGTAAGTAAAAATAACGATAGATGCTGTTATATCAATCTTTTTGCTCTGACTTCTTGGAGAGCGGGCAGAAAAAAAGGACGATTGCGGCTCGATTTAGTCGAATATTTCGCCGACGTACGATTGTCGCGGGCGGAGAAAAGCGCGCGAAAATACTTTTAGGAAACAGTGGAGCGCAATCGAGGCCAATGATAGAATTGCTGAAAAATTCTGTATGAACAGTTGCGAGTTTCATAATTGAAGTAAAGAATATTCATAAGTTAGTTCATAGATGTTAATCTTATTCAGGTAGACGTAAATTTTAATGTTTTTATTTTATAAGATTCTTTCAATTTTGTTTTGACATAAAAGAGCCAGCGGTACTTTCGTTTGCATTTTCATGATACATCAAACAATTTTCATTAGAAAGAAAGACCATTTAATGCGAATTTAACAAGACGATTATTTAATTATAATTATAAGAGGGATACTTAATCAGACCTTGATTTAGAAAGGCGAAGGAGCCATTTAGGTTAGTCTCTAAATAAATTATTCATGCTTAGAAAATGCGTACTAAAGATTTAAAAGTTTTTCGTTCATTTCAATAAGAAAAGAGAATTAACTGTTTTTATTAAACTAACGTCATTGCGTAGTTCTAAGAAAATTATCAGTCAAAAAAGCTCCGTACAAATGAAATGTAATTTATTTATCAAGGTTGAAGAATAACTGATCTTCAGCGAACCAAGTTGTTAAGACAAAATAAAAAACAATTTCTCATTTTTTATGCCGACGTTTCAGGGAGTTTCCCTTTGCAAGACTGAAAATTGGAACGAAAATAGGTAACAAATTTGTACCCTAGTCATCAGTAAACATACACAAATAAAAATGAACAAAAAGAATACCTATTTAAATGTTTATTCTTATGATAAACAATAGCACTTAAATTTTGGATCAATAAAATTAATACATGAGCAACGAATTAAAAATAAATTAATTTGATTTATATTTTTCTTTGATTCATCCTTTAACTCTTGTCTATAAAAATTTTTATAGAAAATTTTAACTGCACAAAATAAAAATTTTCGAGGTCTTTACAAGAAATTAATGTAAAGCGGTTTCTATTTGCGTAGTAAACCAAGGCAAAAGCTCGTAGGTGTTATGCATTTCCGTGAATCAATGTTTCATTACCATTTCGCGTCCTCCTCGGGATATTGCCTCCAGAACGGGGCAAGCATTAACTGCGCTGCTTTCAATCCCTAATCTCCGTCTTATTTATCATTCGGGCAAGCTTGTCAAAGAGAAACTACTTGAGTGACTCGTATAATATTTTAAGCGCGCAAAACATTCGTTTGCACTACTAAAAATGCGCGTTCAAGACTAAATTACTAAATCTGCGTTTTGTCGCTAAAAAGTAATTTTTAGTTTACCATGCATATTTATTTTTATCGATTATTATCTGACAAGAATTTATAATACTTTTAATATTTAAAAATATAATTTTTGAAAGTACAAGACTTAAATAATCATAATAAGATTCAGAAAACTCCCTAATTTATTATTGTATTATCAATTAGGAAAATTAGTTAATAGCTAATTACAATGAGAATGTTATTTAGCTGAAGTGAAACTGAGCTCGTCCTAAAGTTGTTATACAAGAAGCGCTACTTTCTGGCAGGACCGAGAATTACGATGCAGCTTTTTGTGATGACGTGTATGAAAGCAAGATGATAAAGGATAAAGGAAACCGTAAGCGAATACTGGTTGGCTAAACCGCTTATATATATTTTTCTTTCTTAATTAATTTCACGACTACTTAAATTACGGTTTATGAAGTTATTTACGTTACGTCTTGTTAAAATCAAGATTCTATTAAAAATCGCGCATTATTGCAAGTTTATGGGTAATAAACTTGAGAAAATTAAGTTTTCATGTAACAAAGCAGCGTGATTGATGAAATCAAGTATAAATAGAGTTTATTGTTACTAAATCTTATTAAAGTTCCAAATTGTTTATAATTATTTATAAAACATTATTAATTGTATAAATAAGTTACAAATTAGAAATTCCTAATCATAATACTTAAGTTTCAATATTGTGAATTCTTCGTTGTTACATCTATAGAATACAAACAAATAAGATTAGGGTTTATTAGCTTATGACTTTAGTAATATGATAAAATAAAATCACGTATTCTTGTAATATGTCACAGATGTTCCAGCTTAACAGGTAACAATTATTAACGAGTAAAGATTATTCTAGCAAATATATAGGAATTAATTTTTTTCATTACAATAATGAAAAAAGATGAGTTAGTATTTATCAATAGAAATATTAGTAACACTGTATAAACATCATGAAATTATTTTCAATTATTAAATTTTCATCGAATTGATATGATATTTTTAATTTTAAATCTTTTAGAAAGCTATAAAAATTACTTTAGTTCCAAATATTCACAAATGATGGCAATAAGGAGAGATAGCTATAGTAACTTTGTACGAGATGAATTTAATGCTAATTTCCTTTTTTTATGAACAAGATGGCGTTTTACAGGTAATCTCATCTATTTCCTAGGTTTATTGGAAAACTCCAGTCAGCGGTTACTTGAACTTTGTCCGGGTGCTTATCCGCCTACCTCGTGAGAACTTATTCTACCTACAATATCCTGCTGGTAGTGTTAAAAGTTATCGTTTCTAAGAAAACGTAACGTTTATAAAAAAATTTCGTTTGTTTCAGAGCGAAACGGTTGTCTAGACGTTTTACATATATTTATTTCAATATGTATTGAAACTTTTATAATTATTTTTGTAATTGAATATCAAATTTAATTTTATTTTATTGGAAATTAAATATTGTAATAGATCCAACCATTAAAATGTTTTTTGTTTTTGTCGTTTTAAAAGTTGTTTTAACAGTTTGAATTTTAATAGTTCAAACCTCATATAAATAATCTTTATATTAATATTGTTCATTCATTTATTTAAGAATGTTAATATCAATGACAAAAATAGATAATGCTAGTAAAGCATTTTAGATTATACACTACATCGAATATAAAAAATTAATATAGTAATAAAATAATATTTTTATTATTATGAAAAAACTTAGAATAAACAAAGAAACTATCTGAGTATTTCAAACGAAAAGATTATATATGTGTGTTAAGAAGTACAAACACTTTATGAAATTCGAAATTTATTAATAGAAATAATTTGAGTACTTGACAATCTCGCAATTAACATTCGAAATCATAAATATTATTATTTATTTATCATTATTGTTAATTATGAAAACACTTCTGTATTTTAAAGTTGTAAATTTATAAGATTTAAATAAAAAACATTCTACTATTCAGAACTCTCCCATGTTCGAAATAAAATAGTGTATTTTCTTTACATTTATTTTATAATTTGGAATTCAAAACATAATTCGACGTAAATGATTGAAATGAAATACAAGTAATTTTAAAACTTTCAGGATAAATTTAGAAAAAAGTCATAGGTACATCCATATTTCAAAACGATGAGTATTAGGTTAGATTCAATAAAGTGCGCGGGTCGATTCGATTTATTTCTCGTAACTGTATACAGTGAGAATTCAAATATAAGAAAAAATGAAGAAAAGATCGCGATTGTAATACATAAACATTGAATTTAAAATATTTCATCACAGTGCGATAAAAAAACTTACAGTATTTTATTCAGAAGAATTAAAATCTTAATTAATATTTTATAATCGTTTATTCGGAAAAGCATCGATAAAAAACAATTTACAAAGCTTTTACAAATGAAAAATAATATTAAATAGGTTATTTTATGAACTAACACAATAAAAACAAAAATTTAATAAAATTTCATGTTAATAATGTCAATTTGAGAGTTATAAATTGACGTCAGAATATATATATCATTGCTTACGCACCCACGTAAATAATTAATTTAGCACCAATAGACCGAAGCAGAATTATTTTAATAAAATAATGCAACTGATATATATATTTCCCTTAATCAGCTTTCCCGGTAATGCTCAGAACAAGTTCGAAAATTCAAATTCTACAGAAAATTAACAAAAGAAAATCTCTTAAAATACCTCTAGTGCGAGAAAAAGACAAATTTAAAAAATAAAATCAGTCATCTCCATCGACTAATAAAATCACTATTAAAAACATAAAACGAACACAGTCTCACCTGATACTCATAGTCCGGATACTCAGCCGCACTGGCCGTCTCTGATCCCGCCGCGTTCCTCTTGCCGAGCGCGTGTCCCAGGGTGCTCCCAGTAAGACTGCACAGCAGACTGATCGCCGTGGCTATCGCCAAAAACGAGCTGGTGCCCGTCATCCTCTTCACCTTCCCAAAATTCCCGGCAAATTCTAATAATCCTTCTTTCTCGTCCACACACTGTATCACGCGCGCTTAAACGGCAAGCCCTTGAATCGAAGTTGTGCGTCGAGGCGGCACGCGCGCGCTTGACTCGCCAGACCGAGCGGCGGCTACGGCCTTTTTCCTACTCCCCCGATGACTATCTCACTCTCTTGGGCGCAAGCGTCAAGCCACTCGAAATCCAGGTGCACGCATTTAACCGCTCACTCTCTCTCTCTCTCTCTTTCTCCTTTTCTTCCCCGCTTTTCGCTCTCTCCGGCTTCTCTCTTCTCTCCCGACTTCTTCAAAGTACACCGCTATTAGTACACCTGTGTCTATTGAAAACTGAAAACTCGGCTCGATCCACGTGGCTCATTGGTTATTCTCTTTCTACGGCTGCTTCCTCTGGCAACAGGTTACTCCTCGGCCGGAAAATAAAGAAACAAGATTAGTGCGCGCGCTCTCGAGTGCACACACGGCTACCCCAGCGGTAGTCGGCCAGTGCAATGTGACTAGGGGGTGCCCATCGCTTGCCTATATACTTTGCGGTTGCGAGCAGCCGAGCAGAGCGCGTCGGTGAGAGAGTGAGAGAGGAAGCGGCGGGGAGAGGAGAGAGCCACGCAAGCGCGCGAAAACTTCGACGCCGCCGCGCGCGCGGCTGTTTACCCGCGCGCTTGCGACGCCAATCTCTTTTGCCTTGGCGATTGCAACGGATATGTTATCTGTTGCATAGTGAGGTACTTGGAGTAGGATAGGGTTTTAAGCTATGTAAAGGGGGAGGTGAGTGCCTTGAAAATTAATGATTGACTTATTCGCGATGTTGGTGGGTGCTGTGGTTTTTTAATGATTGCGCGTGGTGAATGGATTTTTGGAGTTCGTTAAACTATCGTTAGGAAAGCTTAGAGGATACCTAATATCTTTGTTTCCTCGGTTCCCGACTTTGTAATATCTATATCATTTATTTGGAGAATATTCAACGTGTCTGAAACTTACGGCTTTTGGGAGACTTACTATTTGAAAATCTTATAAAATATCGGAATTAAATAATTTGATTCTGCATTATTTTTCAGTGGTCTTAGATAAAATGACCTCCAAGTCTAATAGGTTTAAAATAACATATGAAAAATCTGTATTAATATTCATTCATGAAATAATGTTTAATACTTACTTTTTAGCTTATCCGATTTACAGTAAGTAAACGTTTACAAAAAAGTTGTATGTACTTGTTTTAAAAAATTTAATATAATTATCTTAATTACATAATGGACTTTTCTTTACAACATTTTTGCCATAAATATAATTCCTCCAAAACTGATTTATACAAATTTCAAAATTGAAGGGATTTACAGATTCTATAAAACGTTAGTCAAAACAAAGTTACTTAAACAATTCGCTGTAACATTAAACTAATTGTATTGTAGCAAAATCATCAACTGGCGCGTAGTGTCAATTTATCTAAATAAAATTAGTAAACTTTGTTAAACGCTTGCTATTAGCGCTTGCGCAAGTGTGCGCAAGGGATGCGTGTGTGCTTTCCGTGAGTGGGCGTGGGAGTAGGGTGCATGGTCTACTAATGAGGTCAAGCAACGAATTCTAAATTATTTCTATTGTTGAAATGGACGTTGGTAAACAGAATTAGCTAACGTTAACTTTTAAACCTACTTCTCTCGACAACAGAATAATAACTCATTCAGGTGTGCTGTTAAACTAGAGCGCTATATATTTTATACCATACAAATATGATTTATGTACGGTGTAAAAATATACAGAGTAATGTTGCCGATAAATTTACAAAGCGTTCGGAGTTTAGGAAGAAATTAAGTTTTCTATTACCATTTTTTATGCCGAAGGAAGATTGATTATCTTTCGGTTGGTATTTGTTATGCATAAGGGTTCTTATACAGAAAAAATTTACAAGAATATTCATATCGGTTTAACTCTTATTTCGTCGTGATTGTATCCTCGAGTAGCCTAAAATTTGATCCACCACTTTGTGAATGAAAATTCAAGACCATCCCTTCAAAGGAAACGGATGATTTTTTTATAAGATTCTCAGTAAGCTCCACGTATTTTTTGTAAGCTAAAATTTTGTTTTCAAAATGTAAAATGTAACATTTTTAGATTTACTCACTTTATTTTAATACAACATTATTTACACAATAATTTTTATAAAAATAAAAAAAATCATCTTCTCTAAGTCATGATAGCTTAAAATGTTTGCGCTGCAGTAAAAACGAGATGTCTGACCTATTCGGTACTATGTCTACTTACATTAATTTTTTTCGCATTAATACAAATATTTCAATATAGAATAATTTTATGATATAAAGGACTTTTCTAAAATAATTTTGATATTTTTTTTACGTTATGTTAACAAAAAATAAAAATTTATGAATCGCTGAGTTGACTTGGACATTGAAAGGTACCCTTCATACGAAGTAGGATCTTCACAAACATCAAATGCAAGCAGCTCTTCTTCATGAATGTCATAAAGTGTGACTTACTCCTCTTTTATTCTCGACTGCTTAAACACGGCGTATTGTACGAGCTTTAACGGAAAATGTAAAGCACTCTACATTCAAATTTTTTTACCTTTTTCAAATTTTGCTGACGGAATAAACAAATATAATAAAATAAATTGCATTAATACAAAAAAAAAAGGAAATATCTCTAATTACACTAATTTCGAAATTTAATACTAAAAAAAAATAAACTTGGATAAATAGTTAAATTTGTCACAGTTAGTTAACGTGAAACTCTCATTTTACACCGCCCTTTTGAACATTACAGCTCGTGACGTAGAGAAACACAAGCGCAAGCCTCTGCAGATCGTCCGGGAAAATTAGATTTACCTGACGTCCGCAGGTAGGTGTTCATCTGACGCCACAGCCCCGGGGGCAGCAAAATTCACTCCATTCTTTTTTCCCCCACCGCAAAACCCAAACATTACGCCCGTGCCTCATAGAAGCTACTTAAAAGTCTACAAGCCCGCAGCTCCTGTATCGTAATTACCAGCAATCAGCGCGGCTTTGCCACAAAGGTGATCGCGTTTCCCGCGCGGAAAACAGCCGCGGCAAAAAATCGTAGCGCGCGCTTGTTAAAAAAGAAAAGGGGGCCAGCCGCAGCTTTTCATTAATCATAGGCGAAAAGCCAGAGAAGCCCGGCGGCTACCATCGGCGAAAATGAAGCAGCAGCGACTGTAATTTTGCTCGAGGGCTCGCGACAATTACAAAGTCGCTGTTTGGCCGGAGGATTGCGCTGGGAATTCGCGTTGCTTGAATTGCTAAAGTTCGTTTGCCCAAGGAGCTCCCCCCGATTTCTTGACGGTACTCCTTGTGTCGCTCTCCGCGCGCACGTTTCAGCTTTTGTAGTCCTGAGGGAGGCGGCAGTAACTGGAGGGATAGCGGAATTTCACTTGCCCTGGCTTCTGCAATCGATGTCACCCACGCTCATAAGCAAAGCCGCGCGATGAAGCAATTAATGTTGGCTGCAGATTTATGGCGTTAAATCTTTTTTCTCTTCTTTTTTCTTTTATCTACGCAGGGGCTGGATAGACGTAAGTACGCGATACTAATCGCTCATCGAGTTTAATCTTTTTGATCTACAGTGCATGGAGAGGCAATCTTTTGGCGAACTTCGAGGCAATTCGCAAACATGCTTACAGTTAATACTTGCATGCTCGAGCAATCTTCGTAAGGTACGTGGAAAGAGAGGATAATACTTTGACATTCATCACTGGTTGGGTAATGTATTCAGATTAAGCTAAAGCGTATGCATGCGTTTAAGTTTTAATCAAACAGTTTTTTGCGTATTCAGAGGAAGCAAAAAGAATTTTTATTATCATTTAGGAAGTATTCTTAAAATCTATTGGAGAATAAATTCTCATATAGTACATCGGTTATAACGAATGAGCTACAGTTGCCAATAGTGCAAGTGGGCGCGAGTTGACGCATATGAACATAGAATTTTTTATTACACGTGCTTGTACTATGTCTTATTGCGTTTTTATTTTTCGTACGAAAAAGGCGGATTTCACTAGCGTTGGTTATTTTTATGGCTCATGTCCGAGCATGTTTTATTTTTTCTAACGCCCGCTGCCGCGTTAGCTAACGCGTGCGTCAACTCTTGTCCTCCTGCGATATTGGCAACTATACCTTACTCGTTAAATAATGTACTTTTACTCATGTTGTATTACTCGTAATTGTGAAATTTTAGAAAAATACAGAAAATGATATTTCATGACTTTGACAATGTACTGTAATAAAGATAACATAAATAGTGTGATCTTATGATCAATATTTCTTGCAGACTACAATTTTTTCAAGTGTAAATTCTTTCTTATTGTTACATCTTAGGTCTATGCGAGTAGCCGATCTTATTTGAGTATATATATTTTTCTATGCCTACCTATCAGTAAGTATGTGTAAATAATAGTAAACTGTTTTACTGTCAAATGATGACATTTATATTATCATTAGTTAAATATATTTTTTCAGAATTTAATGATGTAAATTGCTGTCGAATAAAAATTAATTGTGTAATCATATTTATGCTTTTATATAATAAATTATTTTCTTTGATTGAGTAAAAAATATCAAGTACATAACTATATTCAATTGACAAAAACTTTTATCTTTCAAATATATTCTTTTTTCTGATTTTCATAAAATACATTATTTTGTTGAATATATAATAATTATAATATTTATATAACATTTTCCTTTAAATAAAAACATTTTTTATTATCCACTAATACGATTTTCTTTATCAGCTACACGATACGGTCTGACGCAACTCGGCGATTACTACTTGTGTCTATTTCTCAATGAATCAACCAGTTATGTAATTTCTTATTACTTGTATTTGAATAAATATATTTTAGCTTTGAATTCGAACATTTACTGGTTATTAATCATATTTTGAAAATGTATTTATAATGTTCATTAAAAATGTAAATTTCTAATTTGACAAAAGTACTTTGAGTAGTCGAATTTTCGCAAACTTCGAGTTTTTTTCATCAAATCACAAATTACTTTAGATCGTTAATAGGCACCTAATAGCACATCCCAATCGTTAGTCCAGTTACAGAAGCAATAACGAAACGATCAGATGTATTCTTAACTAGATCTAGTTTCGAAAAGCAATTTAATTACAAGGATTTAACGCGCTTTCTGCCGCCCGAAAGGACAGAACAGAAACACGTAGTAAACGCAATTAGTGTCTAATATACATTCCGCCTGACAGTGCAGTACGTGACGGGACTCTTCTCCTGTCCCCGTTCTTCCTTTTTATTTAGGATATTACTTGATTCTCCGCAATTGTTCGCTGCACTAGCCGTAAAAAGACCGCTGAGCGTCAAGCGCTGGATGAGGTTCAGGAGTGGGATTAAAGCTTAATCGCTCTTTGTATAATTTAAAGCAGCGAGATCTTGTCGTGTGCCATTTGTTTTTATTAAACCATTTTGCGACAAGATTTGACTTAAAGAAAGTCGCCTTTCAAAAGCTTCCTTAATCTTTTTCAAAACAATTATGAAAAACGTAACGAGACGTTTAAAAATGCTGCGCAATTAAAAGTTGCTTTTAAACTACGAAAGAAGTTGAGAAAGTTAAATAAAAAGAAATAAACTAAATCGAGTCCAAGAAAGTATTGCATGGATAAGGGAACAAATAAATACTTGAAAAGTAAGACGCTTACATCCGGTGGGATCATAACCATGAATTTTGATACCTTTGCCAAGATGTTAACTCAGTCTGACTCTGTGCATTATTCAATACAATTTACTCTGTATAAAATGCGCATATTTATCAGAGGGACGAATGAGCCGTTAAGCTGCACTTGAGCAAGAAATATTGCAGAGTGAACACCTGTTACGCATCTAGTTAAAATGTTTGTAAATTAGACATTATTATACTAAAGCGAGGGCGATTCACATTTCAAATTACGGAATTTCCGCAAATGGAATATAAAATGGCTGATATACAACTCAATAAATTTTAATTCTATTTGTCATCAAATTTTTAATCATAAAAAGTTTGTTTTGTATGTGTTGAGTGTCAACTTAATGGTTTAAAAATCAATATAATTTTTTATTCCTGTGGGATCTTTTCAAGGTAGTCTTGCACGAGCTCCATTTGTTACTCTTTCAGAAGTTGCAAAGTTTTTGACTATTATTTTTTAAGGCTTCATTTGATTGATAAAAAGAACGAATTAGAATATTTGTTACAGTAATATGTCAAGATTTTTATTTGATCTAAATATTCTTTTTTATAAAATTAATAAAGAGCGTGCGTAAGAGAAGAGGGGAGAGATGTGTCTATTTATGCTTACATTCCTTTACAGTTACTGTAGTATATCGTTGTACAACGGTCTTCCAACATTACCGATTTTTGGACCTTTTTATGCGATATATGACTTTGTTATCTAACAGTGCGTTAAATTAATATTGATTTTTAGAGCAACGCAATTACTGCAACATATAATTTTTGTAGAAGTCCTAAATTAATTTGAAAGTACCTTTTATATAGCCTTACAATATCTTTCAAACACTAACTTGTACCACGCCCTTAAAGATAATTCTTCTAAATAACCTATAACTCTATCTTGAAATGCTCATACTTTCATGCGCATCAAACCGCTCGCTCGTAAACGAGGATATATGCACAAACAGCCCATATCCTAAATCAAAAAATTGATTGTTCCTGTCAAACCTAATCCACTTACGTTTCCTTCCTTCCATCTGAAAATAACCCTACAGTACGAAAAAAGACAAACACCGCCAATAATCATCTCTTTAACGAAAACGTCAGCAAAGCCGTCATAATTCTAATTATAGCGAGTGATAATTATTCCTCGTCAAGCTGCAGCTAAGCCAGCCTCGCGCGCGTTAATCGAATTACTCTCATATAAATCAATGAAGCCAGCAGCAAGCAGCTCGACGGGGGAGTGAAAAATAAAGTACCAGCATCTCAGCAACTTACTCTCCAACTCAGGGAAAATTCGGCGCGCGTAAGAGCTCATATTTTTACGAGGATCTTGATAGCCGCGCGCTCGTGGGCCGAGCTAGCGTTGGCTTTAATTGAATTCAGCGCGGCGTCGATTGGCTGTTAAAACGCGGCGCAAGCGCCTGCATTCATCCCCCGCTCGCGCGAGCGCGAGCTATATAGGATGGCAAGGCGCCGGCGTCACGAGTTGCTCATTAATTTTTACTGCTCTCGCAGCGTGTAGTCAAGTCTATGGGGGTGGGGGTATTGTTTTTGTGTATATAGAGGACTCTTGAGAGACGAGTGAGTGAAAGAAATGGAACAGGCCCGTGCTAGGTTTTTTACGGTGACAGCTTGATGATTTTTCGATCGCCTTGATGGAGCGCCACGCGCGGCTCTATATGCACTCGGTGGGGATGCTTTTGTAGAGGGAAAATATCTAGTTGTTGACAGATAATTTTCCGCGTTGCGTTCCTCCTATTGCCTTTCAGATTCAATAAATTAGTAGCTATTGATTTCTAGCGTGGACGAGTTTGATAATTATTTCGTTGTTTGTTTAATTAAGCGCGAAACTTTGAAAATTAAAAGCTCGATGTCGTAGATGAAGTTAGTTTTTGGTATTCATAGTTTTAGTATTATTAAAGTATTTTTAGGTATTCAACTATTTTTTTTCTAACATTTATTTATATATAAACATCATTTTAATGACCAATAATGTTTATCACTGCTATTACTTTATAAACAATATAAATTTTCTTAAAAAAAATAATCTTTAAATAAAATGTAAAACCAGCTAGTGTACAGCGAGAATCGGTATCATCGATCATGATCGTTGCTGAGTCGGTATAAAAATTTAGCCTAAAATATACCGATTTAACACTGAAAAGCATAAAAATTTGGTAAACTAATCCGCTCGAGAATAGACATCAGATGATCATAGAAAATTATACTCGAAAACCAGGAAAATAACTAACATAAATAAGTAAATAAATAGAAATACTAATATATTTAACGGGTTTACATTTCGATAGTTAAATATGTTGTGAAAATGATAATTGTAATGGTTATAATTATCACGATGTATATATTTTTAAGCTATTCAAGACATATTTAGAGGTCTTTCGAGATATTTTTAGGCCTTTACCCTTTTTTGAAGCCCGCAGAATTGAAAAAATCTAAAAAATATTCTAATTTTACACATTTATTAATAATTACTAATATAGTTTGTAAATATAGTAGTCATTGCTAATATAATTTGTACGCTTAACTATTAAAATGAAGGATAATCGAGGTTGCTTTAATATTTAAATAATAAACAAGAATTTAATAAATATTTTCGTGTCAAACTCCTCCGTCAAACTTGTTTAGTGATTTTTTTTATGGACTGTAGTACTAACTCGAGATCGATTTCAAATATTTTCATACTCATTTCGGCACGTTTCAATACCTGAAATGATAGAATCATAATTTTTTACTGGATCACTTTATTTGTCTTTGATAACTTACACGTGTGGTTCGCCCACAATTGATCTGCAGATTTGAAGTATCTTTAATTTATTTGAGCACCATAGCTAAAAAAAAGTAATAGAGATTGTTGAAACACGTGTCATGAAATTTTCCTATTCTAATAATTTTTACGGTACCAGATTTCATACCTGATAAGTGAACACATCAACTACACATAAAGAAATTTTAATTTTAATAAATTGAATAACATCATAATATTAAATAATTATTTTAAAACTAATAATAATAATCGGAATTACACCGATTTTTCCGATAAAAATTGTAGAATTGCCCTGTTATTTCATACAACACGATTCCGCGGGTAATTTAATCTTATTTCATTTCTTGCCTCTGCAGCGTTTTTCTTTTTCTTCTCTCTCTTTCTCTCTCTCTCTCTTTCTCTCTCTCTCCCTCACTCTCTCTCACTCTGTTTCTCTTTACCCGCAAGCGCGCAACGGAGGCGAGCCGAACGGAGAAACTCGATTTGACGAACCCTCTTGCGACACTAGAAATCAATCAGAGCCTCGCACTCGCACAGCGAGAAAACGGCGCGCGCGCGCGCGCGTGTACCTACGCACGCGGCTAAGGTAATGGAAAGTTGAAAACGATTCGCCTCGGTTAAAGGCTTCCTCGAGTAAGCACTTAGCCGCCCGCTGTGCGCGCCGCTTAAGGAGATCAGTCACTCGAGGAAAAATAAATATTGCAAAAGCCAGAGAGAGAGAGAGAGCACGGGTGAAAAGTCGCCGGGCTGCTTATATACGTCTACCAGCCAAGTCATTAAGCTGCTTTCTTCCGGGTCGTTAGTTAAACGGCTTTTACGCGGCTCAATCGTCATTAGAATATGTCCTGACGACGATCTAATGCACTTGGCAACGGACGCTCGGCCCTGATATTTGAGGAATTTTTCGGGGGTATGAGCTGACGATGATATGGTTTCTTTGGATTAGTTGTAATATAAGAGTATCCAATTATGATTGCGTGGGCAATCGCGTTATTGCTGAAATTGTATTAAACAGCTCGTGTGTCCTGCTCGGCACTTTTTTTCAACGGCCCACGCTGATTTTTGTCAGGTTTATGCGAAATGTAAATTTTTCACGAGAATCGAGTGGAACGGTAACAGAGAGATTAATCCTCTGGTTATTTTCTGGCGTATTGTCATGTATGCAGGAAATCCAATCAATATTTAATACCTCTCGAAACTGACTTCATTACGAGAATATAAACGCTGTAATCAACGAGACGTAAATTTGTTATATTTTCTTGAATAAAGACAAAATGCATTTCAATCATTTTTTATCGCGGGGAAAGTGGAGCTTGTTGACATACGGTTAATATTTTTATTTTATTTATATCTGCATAAGAAAATCAGATTTGTGCTTGACAATATTATGCTGTGTTTTAACTTCGAAACATTACCTAATACTACTATTAAATAGTTCAATACGTGTAATTGAATAGCGATGACGTGTAATTGCTAACTCCACGTGTCAAATAGCTCCACTCTCCCCTATGGTATATAAACAGTTTTCTTATTGGAATTGTGTAAGTTCTAATATAACAATCTTTATTATTCGTGAAAAATATTAAATTATTAGTAGGAAAAGAGTTAAAATATTTATAACAATTCTGATTAAATTCCATCATAATCAGTTGTAAGTACGCCGACAATGATTACTTGAAATAATATTATTTCTTCAAAAATACAATTCTTTAGAAATTCATTAACTTAAAAGAAATAGCTATTTTCGCATTCATAAAGGAGCTTTAGCGAAACTTTAATGGGCGTTGATAACTGCGGATAAGCCAAAAGCTTGCGGAGCATAGACTTGAAAGGAAAGATACCGATCGAGTTTACTGCGTGGATAAGCTTTATAAGCTAGCCTCAGGAATATAGGTTCGAATCTCGGCTCAAACTGCGTAGTCTACCTTTATTCGGTAAAAACGTGCAGAAAAATTTTCATACTATTTCAACATTGTATAAGACATTAATATTGATATAAATGCAGTTCAATATATTTCAAAAGTACGAAAAGTAATTTTTTTAAATATATTTATACTTATAATGACTAAATAAGTTTATTCTACTGCTAAAAAAATAACAATCAACTAACATTATACTTTTAAGTTTCTATTTTATTAAGAACTTTTAAGTTTTTAGTTTAACAAATTTAAAATTTCATTTTTCCGACACAATGAAAATGGCTTACCATGCTCGGCATGTATCTACTTATTGTATATTCGAGATTCTAACAATGTTTATCATGAGTTTAAAAATACATCTAAGAATATCATGCATAAAATATGATAAGTCTATAAACCATCTGTAAAACCATTGAAGCTTATTAAACTCAAAATTTTATGAAGCATTCGGTTTCAAAATATGAAAAGCTCTCTGCACGGCTGGTAAAATTTCACATCGCTGGTATTCATTTCATACGCGCAGCCACCATAATAGCAAAAACGCGAACATGCATAAGATGAAGGAAGCCATAACTGTGTCTCAGGGTCGAAGTTACAATTTTATGGAAATCAGCGCTAAATATTAAAATCGGATCGAAACAGCTGCACGCGCGCACCTAAGTCTGTCATAAATATCGACGCGAATGTAGAAAAAAAGAAGAGAGATGTAGGTATCCACTGCAAAGCCTCTAGAGCGCGTACAAAACTGTTACTCGAACTAATTAACTACGCGGACCCTTGTAATTTCAGATAATGCTTTTATTTCTCTTTTGTAGTAGCTTCGAGCTGAGATCTGCGTTGATCGTACTTGACGCAGCATGTTATAGAAGTTATGGGTATGTTTTAGAACGTTTTTTTATGCTCACTACTTATAAAAGTCTTGGCATGCTAAATAGAAAAATATTATATTCATCTAGAATCTTTGGTTGATTAATTTATAAATTAATGGCGTGAAGTATACTATGCATAAAGTATGATTGGAAGGGGGTCAATTAACTAAAATTATAAAAAGAAACTTCGTGATGTTATCATTTTGTTGAAAAGTTACAGTTTTAGAATATTTTCTAAATTATAAGAAAAACTAATAAATTTTACTACAACTTTACCTTTACAACGAAAAAATATTGAACTTTCATATTAATAGTAAAATATTATTATAAACGAATATATTATGCAAAACATGTAAATATAGATTAAATATGAAATAAACTTTAGAAAAATATTATAAATTGTTATAATTTGTGAAGAATGAATAATTATTTCCAATGTTAAAAATCTGAAATCAAGTAGCTTCAAAAGCTGAAAATTCTTTTAAATCAACAAAATTGTTTTTATATTAAGAATAAAATAAAATGTGGAATGTTTATGTGAAAGATGAAAAAAGAATGAAGTTTGAAGTATGAATAAGTATTGAAGTATAGAAAAAGCCATACATTTATGTGAGCATGGCCATATTTTTTCACGAGCAACAGTTTGAAATTCATCATGGGTACACTTTAACGTAAGTTAATTCTTGAAACTTTAGATTAAATTCTTTCTTTAAATTCAAAATATTATTATCTAATTAGAAAGATAAAAGTGTATAGATTTTATAAACCACTAAATACTTAAAAATACGTTTTTTTATACGTGAAGCTAAATATTTATTATGTATTTCTTTTATATTTCGTTCCATTTACTAATAGATTAAACGTGAGCAAGTGTTTTATTGAATATTTAAAGGAGCTAATCTAATTTAGTTTGACGTTTGACACATCATGCAACAGTTTAGCAGGAATATTATTTGGTGCGAACGTGTTTCTAGGGGGTTAAGCAACCTTCAGGAAAAATCAGATAATTGCTTCTATGAAAGGAAAGTAGTTATATTGTAATTAAATTTTCCTACATCCCCAAGTTATTATCATATTAAGTTACTAAATTAATAATAACTTTTATCACAATTTCTCTAATATTTTTGTTTTTAATCTTTCTTTAATAGTGATCGTGAGTGGGAAGTAGTTGGCGGATGTTTTAATTTATCACATTGTCGTGGAAAACGTATGAAAAGTTTATTAACTTGGAAGAAAAATTGTAAGCTTAAATTATAGAAATCCTTTAAGAGGTATACTAAAAAACAATTTATAGCATCGTATACTGTTTATTTTTTACGTATGCTGGAATTATTATGAGTATACGGTAAATGCGGTTGACAGTATATCTACTTTTAATGAAAATAAATTGCGCACCTTAATGAATACTATACCAAGTCTCATGTTGGTTAAAAAATAACTTAAAAATTACATAAAAAAAATTAAATTACAATAGCTGATTAATTTTATAGGATTACAAACTTTTTCAAAACGTCAAGCATTTTCTAAAGAAAAGAAAATTGAAAAAATAAATAAGTAAGCGATTACTTTCTTTTCTCATTATTTTCAGAAATTATTAATTATTTCAAATCTAAAGTGAGAAATAGAATTGAAAAAAAAACTTTTTCTAACAAATGCAATCACTGCGTTACACTGTCTTTATTAGAATGCTTAATCACTCACATTCATCTTAAAGCGAGCAAGCGAAGGATCGCAGCGTTCGATTCTTCGCTCTCTCGATGACGTACATCGCCGTCGTGATATTACGTGAAAGATGAGATACGTGGAAGCGGCTCTGACCCTTTCCGTTCCTCCTCTCTCTCTCTCTCTCGCTCTTCCTTTCAAAAAAATGCCATGCAGATGCCTGGGTAAGAGAGGAATATCGTAAATGAGAATAAAGAAAAGCGAGAGACGTTGCGAAGATTGCGCGTTGAGAGCGGGAGGTCCGTCAATCTGTCGAGAGAGCAAGATTCCATTTAAGGAATTCCTAGAAGGGTTTGAAAGGGAGGGGCCGGAGGAGTGAAAAGCCTGCGTTGATGGACGACGATAAAACGAAAATATTAAACGTTGCCGAATTTAGCCTCCTTCTTTTTATGGGCTTGTAAATGTATAAGCGATAATCAATTCAAATGGATTGCTCGTGAGCTTGTATATTTGATAGGCTGATTAAGTACGAGGACACCCTCTTAAACAGGTGAGAGTAAAGAATGGCGGTTTCAGGAGAATCTAATATTAGGGGCTTCGATACGTAAATAAGGAAAAGAAAACGTCTACAATTAGTATTCAGGTACGTAGTGGATAGACTACTTATGTGGATTAATCAGTTTTTGTGTAGTTTGAAATTTTTCAAACATTTAATGGTTTATGAATTTTCACTTTTTTCAGTAAAAAATTTACTCAAAGAGTAAATTAAAAAAAACTTTGTTATTCCAGTGAACCTTACATTAAAGAATGAAACAAGAAGATTATTTTACTCTTGAATAGACTCAAGACAAATTAAAATTCAAGACCAAGCCGGCAACTTTGTAATCCAAAAATTAAATTCTTAATTGACATCTACGATGACTTACGATGTATATCAGAGTTTTTTTTTTAATTAATAATGAAAAATTGTTTTTATAAAAGACAGCATTAAAAATATATTCGAAAACGGAAAAGGATTATAGCTTTTCATTTTCAAATTCATTTCATTTCGAAATTCGAGAAACTCTTTGAATTAATTTGAAACTTTCGAAAATTTTCAAGAGCAATGCCAGTCATTCGATTAAATACTTTACTCAAAATGCTTTAGTAAATAATATAATTTAGTTCGTTTTATATTCGAACAAAAATATTACATCTTTTCATATATTTTTAAAATTAATAGCCTACAATATTTTTTTACGTCATTAATTAACTCTGCATGTTCAAAGTTAAAATTAGAAACCATATAAACACAAAGTAGTAATTGTAGTAGGCTCTAATTGTTAAATTTCTCACAGTACAGTAGAACTTTTGCAATGGTTAATTATATGCACTGTGATGTACTCCACTATCAGCTGCATCACACTTCTTTTACTTTTTATTTCTTTTTTTTTTTTGCTTTCCTCGCACAGTACCTACATTTGCCAGACATGAAATTGTTCTTTGCTCCAATGAAGCTCATTTTAAAAGTTTGAGAATTAACGCGTGTGTCAAAGTATCGTCACTTTGTCGCTGTATATATACGGCTGCCTTGTAAACCAAGTAATTTGAGCTTCAAACGACTATAATGTAGGTGAATTAACCCTTTAATACGCCTACAAATGAGACAATTTGAAGGATATTGAATGTTCTGTATCGCATAATTTTACTCAAAAAAAAGTTTTCCTTCATAATTGATAATGACTATGCACTGAATTCATTACTATTGTGAATTACCATATTAACCTTAAGAAAATAATACAAGGTAAAGAGTTTTACGAATAAGCTTAAATTATTTTAGATGTTCACACATTTTTAAAATAATTTTTAATTATTTCAAAATTTATAAAAATATTTTTTTAGTAAATATAATTTATTTTATAACATTATAGAAAGTTTCTCCATGTGTTTCAGTAAACTGAAACTTCAAAATTAATTTTTTTTAATAATATCATTATTGTAAAAACCACGATACAAAAACTTTTTACTTTGTACTCTATTTTAGTTTAATTTATTTTATGGATTTTTAGATAAATGTTTAACAATATTCTGAAAACAATTGCACATATCATGCGAAATTGAAACTAAAATAATCAGATATTGTTGTTATTTCATGATGACGTATTTATATTTTCGATATTTAATTTGCAATATTAAAATACTTAGCAATTTCCCTGTCACATACATTATTGCTAATTGATTGCCATCCATTAATATCATCAATTTAATAAAATACCATAATCAACTAATTTAAAGTAAATATTACCCCTCCAAAAGAAATCCTCCAACCGCAGCCGTCTACATAATCAATTTTCAAATCCGAACGTCCCCTTTTTGCATCCCCGTAGCTCGCTTAGCATAAACGGCAGCACTCGCCTACTCGTACGATTATGTTTCCAAAAGCTCAAACCTAACACCGTTAACGTTTCACAAATGCATATCAGATTAGGTTTTGCCGTGTATCGATCACACAGCCGCCCTGCCCACGGGGCCATAAGGATGCTGACCGAGCTCGACTTCGGCTCGGTTTATTTCACGGCGAATAAAACATTTTCCGTACAAGTTGCACTGGATTTTTCGTACTCCGAGCGCGTGTAGCCAGCACTTGATTTAAGACATCGATATCGATGCTGCGCACCGCGTGCGCCCCGAAGATTCACTATCGCAGTAGTCGGTGAGCTGTTACCGAGTTGATTAAATTCTCTATGAAATATCATCGGCCCTTGGCGCGCCATAAGTCATCGCGCGAGCTTTTTTCGTCCGACGACTGGTGTTTGCGCCACAGCACAGTTGTACACAAAATTTAGATTTTTATATATTTTCTCTAGCTCGTCGGGCGCGCCTCTGACTCTCACGGAAATAACTTAGCCTCTATCATGGAATATTCCTAAATGACTTTTTATCTAATCTAGACTCAATGAAAAGTCAATGTACCCATTGACGCAGATCCACAATATTATCATTAATTTTAATATATAAATATATTTTTCACCGGATAAAAGCGGACGCGGACCCTTGGATATATAAGCGTCTGACCTTATTGTTCGTAAAAAACATAGATTATTTTTATTGAAAAAAAAAGAACCGGCCAGCGCAGCGCCGAATACATATAAAGCTCTTCGGAAATCAGGCGAGTAAGCTTACTTTACGATCCGGCGCGCATACGTTCCCGTCACCCCGTGATCAGGAAAAGGATATCGAGGACAGCCGGCCAGGAAGAATCGAGTCTCGTTGCTCTTCAGCTGATCCCGGCGTCGTTACGCTGACGCTCGCCTCCCGAGGCGCTCGTACTGTCGGATACCCTGGAGAAAGTCAATACCAAACCGAGTCGTTGGCTAAAAATCCCGCGAGCTGCGTTACGAAGGAGAGAGAGAGAAAAGGAAATCCGGAAGCACCGGCCAGTGCTTTCGGCAGTAAGTAGACTGGGCTCGTAAAATATGAAGAAATACTGCAGCCGGAAAGCGGCGCGTCAGCGAATCTGGTGCGCGCGGGCGGCTCGATTTTGAAAACGAGCTTGGACGATTATGACCGTGAAAAGAGCAATAAATTCCGGCGATCCAGAGGTGTAGAAACGTATTTTGGACGCGCAGGTTGTTATTATGTAGGTGCGCGCTATTTTTGGGAGTGTGCGCCGAGCGGATGGTAGGTGTGTTTTGGAAGAGCTGTTGCTGTTACGGGGCGAAACTGCGAAGTATCACGCTTCTGTTTTTTAGTTTTGTTTGGGTGAAGAAAACAGGTTCCATTGATGTGTTAAAGACCGCGTTGCATTTGTTTGATGAATCGGGCTAAAGACAGGCGAAACGTGGATGCAGGCTCATATCTCTTCGTATCGAATTACCAATAATCGCTAAAGCATAACGCGTTGCGTGTAATGCCTATATCACAGTTTTCGATATCTTATTGTAGAGAACGTATCGCACTCTACAAATGATAAAGCTTATTCTAGTTTTTCAAGAAAATAAATTATTTTGTTAATTAAACGTAACATTCAAAACATACATTCATGTGTATTCCAAGGTGTTAAGTTGCTTAATCTTTTTTAATTCGTTAGAGTCAATTATTTAAATTAAATTAATTTTGAAAATTAAAAATTAAATCTAACACAAAACGTTGAAAAAAGGCCAGCGGACATTTTCAACATGTTAAAAACATTTTAAAACCCCAATGCGATCTCATACAACGTTTTAAAAACGCCATATGTATTATTATATGCTATTTTTACCTAAAAGATTACTTTTCTGAACTTGTTAAGCTGTTGTAGTGATTTTTATTTTTCAATCCATTGCTGCTAAAGAAAATATTTATAAATCTATTTTTTCCCATTAACTTACTTAATCAAAAAGGCAAACACAATTTCCTCGCTTACTATATTTAAAATTTTAAAAAATAAAATTGATGTCCTATAAAATTTAAAAAGTTTTAGATATTTTTTTCAAATCTTTTTCTTTTGTTGACCATACCTTTTTCCGATATAAAATCTTTATTTCAAATATTTTTTACATGCAGAATTTCTTTTTTTGTTATTAAATATAATATAAATATTTAAAATGTAGGTCTATCACTATGTCAATCAATGTTGAACTGATTTGTTAATATTAACAATTAATATTTTATAGAATTACGTATCGTTTAGAAGTATAAGTAAGTATTTAAATCGAGATCGCTCGTTGTAAAATTCTACTACGTAAAAAAGTCATAAAATTTATATAAAATAAGAAAAATTGATTGTTTAGCACAATAATCAATACTTTTCCTTATCTTATTAGCCAGCATCTCTGATCGATCCCATTTACTCTAATGAAGTATTCCACCCGTATGGAGTGAAATTTCACAAAGATTCATCCTAAAAAAAGAAAATAAGCAAGCTCCCCAATAATTACCAGCACGTAACCTAATGAGCCACTAAATGCTTAATTACCTTGTAATCACACATGCCGCTTGACGTCACGGCTCAGGGCGCAAAAACCACCTCATGACACACATATTCGACGCTCGATTTCCGAGTCCGCATACGAGCCAGGAGCGCGTCAGGGAGCGGTAATTTTCAATTCCCAGCGATTCGTGTATCCAGTTTATATGCGCGCGGCACGTCGACGTAGGCGAGGCTTGTACGCTTGCTTAAACTTTTATCTTCTACCCCTCCTAGCTCCGATGTATCTACTACGCTGTAACGTAAACGAATTTCGCGCTTGAAGTTCGAGGGGAATAATTTCCATGCAAGTTTTGAAGAATTAATCTGCGCCAGCGACGGGAGACACTGGATATGCTGACCCCATAAATTGTAAAGAGTTCGCTGGAATCGGAAATTTTTAAAGTGCAACGTTACGAGTGGACGTAACTCGCTAAGAAGATTACAGATTTATAACACTTACATTGACTTTTTTTTCAAACTTATTAGTGAAAGTTTTTTCAGGGGTGAAACTAGGGGATTGGTCGTTAAATATTTATTATTATTTGATATACGCGACTTGCTCTACGCGTGATTTGTAGGTGGAAAGGTAAGAATTGATTTAATGGATGATTAAAATAGATTGATTCGTACTATATACGACAATTCGGTGTCTTGCGCTCTTATTTGCCGACCTCTTCAGACATCCGACTTATATCAATATTCTTGTATGAAAGTTTACTTTAAGAATGCGTTAGGACAAAAATTATTATAACTATATAATAAAACTTCTCATATACTACTTTTCTTTTTATCGCCGCTTAGAAAAATTAATTACAGATGACACAGAATAAATTAAATATTAAAAAAAATGTACTTCCTATCAAAGTGGGTGTAATTTTTTCGTAAATGCTAGCTCTTTTTATCGATTATTCGTGAAGAGCATCAAAATGGTACTACAGTAAATAATTAGTTTTTTTTATTTTAGGAATAACTTCTAAAAATAAATTCTTTTATTGAGGCAGCAGTAAAAAGAGTATTAAATCTAAAAATTAATAAATATACATTTTTACATCTTTCAGTAAAATTATTCTATTTTTAAAAATGCACTAAACTTTAATAGAAATTAGAATAATTCAAGAGATTATTATGATATATAAAAAATTTGTTAACAAAATCTCACTATATCTGCTATATGACTGAATTAAAAGAAGTTGTATTGTAATAGTAGATTGTCATTCTAATATACAAATCTTTTAATTCAGTTATACATCTACTTTTCAATTCATATTTTGCACATAACTTTAACATACATTGCTTATTGTATCGGAATTATTTGAATAGCGCATCTTTGCAAATGCAGTCGTTGTAATTCAAAAGTGTGTGAAAAAGGGATTTGCGTTTCATACATAAGAAGCAAAAAAATTTTCAATGTGCAAATAAAAAAATCTAGCGATGATGTGCCCAGTATACCATGGCCGGCTTAAGTATTACGAATGACTGGCGATATTTTATATTTTACTGTCTAACTTTTCATGTCTGACATTCACGGCTCACAACACGTTTCACCGTCATAAAAGCATAGAGTACTGTTGTGCTCGAAATTTTAAGGTACCGACAAATACGGTACATAACACACGTGTGGACAAATAATTATTTTTGAGTAAATCACTACTGCTGCGCTGTTACCTTCGCCAAACATGCGTTGAAAATATAAATTCTGCACTTTCGTGAATTTCTAAGTTTTTATTGCATCCTTTATACTCGACACATAGCATCACGCAAAAATGGACACAAGTAAAAAACTGCTTTTGAAAATTCATAAGCTGGCATATTTAAAAATGCCTCCATCTAGTAAACAGTCTCTGACAAACAGCGAAGAATCTAACTCAATCTCACCGAAGAAACGCGCGCTCGCGCGACAACCGCGTGCCAGGATGAAGGTCAATCGCTTTAATATCGCGCAATATCAAAAGTTAAGGGGTATCTAGCGCCTCATTGCAAGAGTGCACGAGGGAGATGCACGCACGCACGCACGAGTAAGTCCATCCCTCTGCTTGTGCGCTCTCTTTTCTCCCTCTCTCTCTCTCTACGCGACGGCCGAAGGGTGGCCATACCAGCGCGCGCGGCGGGCGCCACCCTGCACATTTGTCGATTACCACCACCACCGGCAGCGGCGGCAGCGGCGTCGAGTCTCTCGTCGGTTCATGCGCGGGATATAAAGTGGTCGCGTGCTTGCAAGCTCAGTCACATTGGCGAGTGAGGCACCGACCTGCTAGCACCACCACCACCATAGCCACTATTACTGACGAACACTAAACTGGTTGCTCTGCTTGCTTTCCGTCTTCTTCTTCTACTTCGGCTGCTGATTTAAGCTCTGCTATCCTCGTGGTGTATCGACCTACGAAGCTCCTTCCGCCGATTATCCGCCGCCACCTGTCAGATTGCGAGATTTAAACGCGAGGCAAGTGAGTTGTTGTTTTACTTTGTATTTGTTTGACTCTTGGCCCTGCGTTGTTTCTTCTTTTAAATTGGAAATTTTTTCTGCTTCTTTCCGCTTGTTTGAAAAACATAGTTTTATTTGTTTTGGAGAATAGATGCAAACGTCACTTCGAAGTTTGCTGATAGTTTGTAGAATGTATTTTGGTTTTTAATTTTTTAGCGATTGTAATCAATTTTAAATAAATTTCTAAAAATATAATGAAACTATAATTTTATTTGATTATTTCTTTTCTGCAGAAAAAATTTCCAACAATGTCGTAAATTAATAAATAGTATGATTAGAATCTTGCAATTTTATTTCCGTCTTGTTCTGGAATAATTGGAAAAAAATTTTTAAAATGAATTGTTTTATTAGCAAAGAATGTGATAAAGATATAGCCATTAATCATCGGAACGTGTTAAATGGTTCTTTTAAAAAATCATCAATAAGTATTAGTATCATCTTTATGAATTGAATATTTTGTATATAAAAGTTTCATATTCCTTCAGCGTATAATTGAAAAATAGATGGATCGATTTCCATAAATAATAAATAAAAAATTGAAAGCTATAAAATATAGCAGGAAATTTATTTGCATAGAAAAAGAGCTCTGATAAGTTAAAATCGATCCAGTAATTTATCAAAAGAATATAGGTAAGCAAATTTTACACTTATAATGTAATTGACTGTCAAGATTTAAAAAATCTTTTTGGCAAATGTCATAGGAAATTTAGTCATTTTCATAAAATATTAAAGATTTCTTTTTTCAAAGTGTTTTTAATTTTTTGGTTTTTATCAGTCTGTAATATTGTTACTGTGAAATCTGGAAAAATTTCCATATTTGTTCTCTCTGATTAGAATGTTTATTCTAGTAAATTATTACTACTTATTAAATCAATTAATTCAAAAGTTTTACATCTTTTACAGTTTTTTCAAAAGAAAATCCAATGCTAAAATATTGAAACTAGTAAAAAATAAAAAAAATTTTAATTTCGATCGATTTTAACAATTGAAGGATTCTTATAACATAAAAATTGAAAATAATCATTCTATATAAAAAATAAACTTATGGATTAAAAAGAACGTTAGTCTTTTTGCTAATGGTTTTGTTTTCAAAAATGGTTTTTGTATCTGATAGCCACTTTTTCTCAAATAAATCGGCAACGAACGATCGATTTTCCCGATTGCGCTGTTGTTGACAGCTGGAATCACCTTATTTGCACAAAAGAAACTTGGTTGCTTTGACACACCTATTTTTCCATTTTTAGAAACGAGACATGTTATCAAGAGTCCTTTATTCTAGCAAACATTCTTAAAATGGTTGAAAATCTCAGACGAAAAGAAAATAATAAAGTCCTTCCGATGTATGACATCTAGTATTATTTATCAAACAATTTTTGTCAAGCGCAAGAATTATTTTGTTTTGAAATTTCGTGTTTAAAATAGGAGTGGGTGGAAGACAATAATACCATTTAGTAAATTTCTTGCGATTCCTATTTATATACGATTACAACTTTTGTAAAATTATAACTAATAGTTATTATTTAAAATAAATTTTGCAAAATCAATTAAAACTTTTAATCAATTTAACTAAAAGCAACAAATACTAAATTGAACATAGCAATAATTTCTTATACAACTTAGCCTTAGCAAGTTTCATTTTTAATCATCACAATAAGCATTATCAAACAGTTAATAAACAAAACTCAACTTTTGCAAACCAAAAAAAAGTAACGCTTTGAAACAAACTCCCACGCCTTCTCCCGTCTGACACAATTAAAAAGATTTTTTGTGCCACCTAAAAGTTGAGTAATGAAACAGCCCGAGAAGCGAAGAAAAAAAAATGGGGACTCAGTCGCAAACGGCAGGTCTAAAATCTTTTAGATCGGCAACGTTGTTGTTTTCCACTTGGACGCTCGTAAAGTTCTTGTTTTTATAAGATCGTAAAAGTCGCGCTGCACAACGGCTTCGCCGTCGCGGTTGCGTAGCCGGCCTGAAACGAACAAAGGCACGCGCGCACGAGCTCGTTATAAAGAGCTTGATGTACACAGGAGATGAGAAAGATGCGCGGCGAAACGGTCGGCGAGTCCGCGGACCCGGATAGTAAGTCTAGGAGCTGTTACATGGGAGAGGAGCTTCCGGCACCGATATCGCGATATACCCTTTCTTCCCTTATAGGGTGAGTTACTTTTGGTGGAAGAGTAGGATATTGAATAATGAAACTTTTTATGGGGTGATTGAATTTTAGTTACTTGTTTATTCGGTGCTTATGGAAAAGCCGATCGCTCAATTTAGGATCTATACTGTTATATTGATTGATTCTTACGCATTCGAGTAATTAAAATTATATAAATGTATTAATTAAACATTGAGTAATCTGTAAATTTTTATGAATTTTGTACGCCAGGCTTAAATAAACCCTTATCTAATAAGAAGTTAACACATTTTCAGTCATCTTATACTTTTTCATATTTGCTTACGATGAATAAAAAGTAATATGAAAAGGTAATGTTATTTTTAATCTTTTTTCGAAAAAACAAGAGAACATTTTCTTAACATACAAGTGAATATCTATACCCTACTAAGGGGGATAGCAGTAGAAAGTATGTTAGTATTTCCAAGAGAGTTAGGTATGGAACAACAGTAGAGTGGAAAAGGCTATTTCGATCGAGTAAAGAAGAAAGGATGAGAAATAAAAAAGCGACGCAAAGCAATTCAGACACATATGACAAGTGCAAACATACTCTCTTGTCTAAGAAAAAAATTTTCAAGCAAGACTTAAAAACAATTCTCTGCGAAATGAAAGTATCGCGCATTTCGAAGACAGTTTTAATTTACATCAAACATTTTTATGTTCTGCTTTGATATGTCACATATAATTTATGCTTTTTGAATCTAGTAAAAAATATGAAGTGTAATCAGAGTCATAATAATAAAATATTTTAATTATTTTAATTATTTTCAAATTATTTTATGTCAGCTTACGAAATTTTATTAAAGTTTTTATTCAAAGCAGCTTTCTAAACCAAAAGAAATCATAAAAAAGCGTGCTCATAAATTTCAAACAAAAATTATATAAAAAAATATGATTTAAACTACTTAACTGCATAATAAAATATCCACTAAAAGCTATCTTCGTTTCTTTCATTTGTGTTGACTATCATTTTCAGTGATGCTTAAACGTGAATCGCAAAATTATTTAAATAGCATTGCGAGTCACGCTATAAAAAGAAGCTACATTGTTACGTTTTGCGAGAGTAATTTTCACCTTCGAAGGAGCAAAATTATAACATCAAATACTGCGCAACTTACTTTCATTTTAAAGAGATAAAAGCAAATTTGGTATTCTGTAATTCATTTTAAATTTGATGATAAAGCAGTTTTATAAAAATCAGATTAACCGAATACACAACTTTAATGAATTAGAGAATGATAATTTATTTTACAAAATTTCAAGTACTAAAAAATGTCGCTTTAAATAGCATTATGAAATATAAAAAATAAATATAAAATTAAAGGACAAACAAGAATATCATCATTAATTTTGTAGTACATATTTTTAAAGAGATTAAGAAGTAAATATTAAAATAAAAATAATAATATCTTTAAGGTAAAAAATGACTTCATTTTTCTAGAACTACACAAAAGTATAAAGTCTAATGGAAGGAAAGCAAAATTGCGAAGTTAGGTCGAGAAAATAGCAGCTAACGTAGGACATAAAGACGCTCCTTTTTGCTGGACAATATACGTGGCAATAGTTAATGCGCTTTGATAACACTAGGGACAGTAGAGAAGTAATAACAATTAGCTACATTCGTGCAAGAAGCTCTTGATAAGGATCTGTTAATTAAACCTCGTTGTTCTGAAATTAAGCAAACATTTGCGATTATGCAGATTTATTAAGCTCTTTACTTTCCGTGTTAATCCTTTTCTGTAAACTCTTAGTTTATGCTATTATGAATACAAAACCCATTAAAGATAAGAAATATTTATATGAATATTTGTGATGTTTTTATTGTGATCCTTAAATTTTGTGTTAATTAGAATAGCAGAGATAGTATTTGAAATTCTTTTAAATACATAAGTCTAATTTATATAATATGAAAATTAAAATATATAATTTAAAAAAATGTATTGTTTTAATGTTTTGTTTTATTATATTTACAGTAATGATCCCATAAATTGCCAATAAATGATAATGGATTATAAATAAATAAAGCTCACTCATATCGAGAACCAAGCGGAACCTGTTGAAACTTTTAACGTAATTTACCAAACGCCCATGTAAAATATCTCTTCCACGTAAATAATAAACGAGATAAATAAAGTATAGTCCCTTTTATTAAAATGACACCTTGACAGACCGGCTCGTAACAGACACACAGTTAACATCGCGCGCTCACGTCTCACCCTAACGCCAAGAATGTTCCCCTCTTTGCTCGAGTAAAACACAAGAAAGTCGGCGATTGTACAACCGTTACCGCAAATGGAAGCCGACGTCAAATAGAAAGCCGGCCCGTGCACTTCCCCCCTCGGCGGATCAATCTTGCAGAAGATACAAGACGTGTAACGAAGCCGATCTTTTATCTCGGCTTTTCCATTTAGAATGAGCCTCGTTTTCCGCTAGCCCTGAATTCTGTATAGCTAATCGCAGAATGCGGAACGGACTTTGAGCTTATGGCCGGTGAAGAAAAAGACCACAGATGCGGAAGTGTGGCTCCAAGGCGGTCCGAGGGTTTAACTGCGTAACCAGAAATTGCCGGCCACCTGCGCGCAAGAGGACCCGTTAAAACTTTATCGCGTCTATTGATAACTTAGGGATGGCATAACAATAAATGCGCGTTAATAGATTTTTAGTGTTGGTTTTACGCGGGAGGGATAGCTGGACCAAGGTGGGGCCATTTATTATAGCCGTAGGACTATCGATGATTATTATATCTCGCTTTACCTATAGTGCCTATTTTAGTGGTGTGGTTTATTAATGTTCGAGGCATCAGGGGGAACTGATCAGAATTTAATCGAATTGTGTGAAAGGTGAATGAATTTTGATGACTGAATTTTATATCTCAATATTAAAATGATTACTGGCGGTATTTAGGATAATACTCGTGAAGGGGAGCTGAGGGCTTACGTCTTAAGAGCACGAAATTGAATCGTATCATTTTCTCA
This sequence comes from Eupelmus urozonus, assembly GCA_900480035.1. Classification (NCBI taxonomy): domain Eukaryota; kingdom Metazoa; phylum Arthropoda; class Insecta; order Hymenoptera; family Eupelmidae; genus Eupelmus; species Eupelmus urozonus. The sequence goes on from UELX01000548.1 coordinate 48,925, forward strand.
TTTAGTTGCAAATTGCAGTTTCGTGACTTATAACTTTAAATGTAAAAACTGTCAGAATTCAAAAGTTTTTTTTTAAATTGATGGACAGGTGCGATTAAATGACCTATTCTAAACAAGAATCATGCTGTAACAATTTTTTTGTCAAAACAAATTAGATAGCCATGTCTGATAGTTATAAATTCAATAATGGGATCAACATAATACCGATTGCTTCCAGCCTCTACTTATTGACTGTTTAGGCAATCACCGGTCAATTTCACTCCACGTCCGATCTCATTTCTCAAATCATCCGCAATCGTGACGCAGCCGAGTGATGAAGTTAAAATTAGTATCGACCGTTAGAGCGCTCGTAAAATTTACGACTCTATAACTGTGAGTTTGCGTTGACGGTGATCAGTCTCCGTGGTCGTCCACAAAACTTGGACGATTTCTAATTAGACAGCGAGAGAAGGAAAAATCCTTTTATTAAATGTAAAGAGGAAAGAACGTTTAATTTTCCCTTCCAAATACGACGTTTTAAAGGGCCATAAACGACTTTGTAAATTTCATTAAGCATCTTGGTAGCCAACTACTTAAAATTCATCTCGACAAAAAGTAGAGTGCTTGAAAAGAGATTAAGACTGTGTATTTATTTTCAGGCCAGTAAAGATGATGTCCTTAAGAATCGTCGTTTGCACAGCGGTGGCGCTCATCGTGTTCGTAGACTGGTCGACGGCTACTCCAGTTGGGGATAAGGAGGCGCTTATGAACGGGCTTAGTGTAAGTTAATAACCCATTAAAAATTGTTAATGATGTCTTTAAATTATGTATTTTATTAGGGAACTGCGTTCAGGCATTTCTTATTAAAGCTCGGGCTATAATGAATGCCAGACTTTAATTTTAAATATATTTATGCGACAATGACGGATAAATTATTAATTTTCATAGGGCTCGTAAGTTTAATTAAGAAAAAAGCAATAACTGGTTTACGAGAGTAATTTTGTGGTGATGAATTAGTACTTTTTAAGTAACTGGATATTTATTTAATATTTTTGTAGTTTTTTTTATTAACATTGATATGTTTTAAAATACTTTAGAGAAAACATTTTACTTCAATAAGACAAACAATAATCAGATACAGTTTTCGATTTTCAATATCCTTTTTCAATAATTTACTCAAATTATTGAACTAGTTATTAATGTTACTAACTTTTGGCAAGTTTTCACGTCTGCTTTTATTATCTCCATCTAAAGTTATTATATTACTATGTAACGTCGAACGTAATAGTACAGAACATGAAGTAAAGTGATTTATTATTATATACGTATTTATAATATATTATTTATTTCAAATCAATAAAACTATTTTTCTTTAATTGACATTTATTTATGTTATGATTTTCCGCTAACATAAATTTTAATTATCTTGAAAATATCTTTGACATAAAAAAATCACTTTTATTTAATACAAAAATTGTAAAATGAAAAATAATGTCATAACAAATATCATAACTGTTTTTAAAATAGAAAATAATCTACGATAAACGAAAAATGATGTTACGACTGTTGTCATTCTTTGAAAAGAAATGAAAAATTTGTAATACGACAAATTGTTATTTGTATATTAATTAATTAAAATCGTAAATAAAATAATGAATATTAAAAAATTAATTTAGTTTATAGAAATAAATATAATGTACTTTTACATCAACCTTTCAAGTTATGTAATTTATAAAATTACTGAATAACTAAGGATCTTTGTGCGAGAATCCAGAACTTTATGACAGAGTCTTAGGTATTTCATTTCAAGATTCTCTCATCTAAACTTTAATTTGAGTATGTAAATTATACCATTCGTTTAATAATAATGAGCCGTTATGAATTCAAAGACATATCACAAAACAATTCCAGAAATTTTAAAAATCTTCTATTTTCTTGCCTCTCATAAATGCTATCATAAAAGTTATTATTAAATATTATATGAATATTATAATTAGTTACTATTGATAGTACAATAATTTAAATAGGTTTTTATCGCTATTTGAAAATGGTCGTATCTTCCAAAGTAATATACCTTTTCCAACTCTTTACAGCAACAATCGCGTTACGCTTCGGGGCACCATCTATTTAAGCAAAAATTTTTCATCAGACCTGCGTTCCCACGCAAAGCAGTATCCAGAATTTATGCATTCACTTTATAGCTCTTATATCGGAATGAAAAATTGCATGTTTTTTAACATAGAAATTTTCAAGATTGCAAAAATGTTCAATTCATAAACACTCAAACTTACTTACATGGTACATTCTTTTTCTCAATGTATATTGAAAAGCCAAGAATCTCGTGTACCGCAATAATTTAACAAAATTCAGCTGTTCTGAAGGACGAAGATAACGGATATTGGACTTCGCGGCGGTTTTTTTCTATGTGAGTCGATACCGATATACAAGCATTTCATTAAGGCCGCTTTCCGCAAAGCTCTCAAAGCTTTCGCTGCACTTGCGAAACGTTTCAATTCACGCGCCTACGACGGGTCAGTTCCAATTAAGATACGGCTTTGAAAAGATTTTCATGTGTACCATACTTGAAACGTTTTCAAAACTAAGGAAAAAATTTTGCAAACATAAGAGAAAAAATATGCATTTTTGTTAGTTTTATTTCAGTTTGTATCCTAATTCAAAATATTCTAACGAATAGCTAAAATTTCGCATATTAATCTTTTAAATTGCCTTTAAGGGCATTGCTTGTTAAAATCCATTAAATTTCAAGCTTTTAAACTAGTAATTAAAATACTCAAGATTAGTAAATTACATCACTTTTTTATGAATAACTTTTACGGCACTTTCTTATACTTTTAAAATTTCTTATGTCACAGGACCGTAGTTTAGTGGCTATTATATAAAAAGTCAACACTATACTTCATTAACATTTTTATAGCGTTGGCTTCTTTTTTATGATTAATGTGTGCCAGCTTTTACCTTCGATTACGCACGACTTTAAATTAGCGAAGAGAAAATTTGCGGTCAAAAGAGCAGCACGAGCGCAGTAAAATGTTGCTTTTTGTGAATATAGAGCATCTTATATCTTGGGAACCGATCGTCCATGACGTTATGAAGCATGAATCTTGTTACAAACGCAGAACGTGCTAATGATAGCACGACGAGACATAGTTTACAAGTTAGACAATTAAGATTTTATTAAGTTCTTAGTATCGTGACTGGCCTAATTGTACAATTACAGTAAATAATATTATGTTTTATAAATTTTAAATAATTGAATAATATTATTAAATTATTTGCTTACGTTTATAATTCTGTTTTTCCTGTCGATGCTTTTTCATCTTCTGTATTTTCAGTTACGAATCAGGACCTTTCATATCATTGTAATAATGGTCGTGCTTCAAACACTCTTATTGTTGATGTTGAACACTATAGCAAAGTTATAAAGCGTCTTCATCACTTTCAAACCAAAGCGAACAATCGCAGTAGAATTGTAGACATCTGAATACTATAATACACAACAGAACATAAGTAACAAAAGGTCTATTATTTACATTTTTTCTTTTATTATTCAAGGAAATTTACAATTTTTTGAATTAAAAATAATCGATTAGAAAATACTTTTAAGAAGTGTAAATTAATTTGATACTGTTTTTAATTCTCTATAAAATCTATAACTCATATAAAATAAACAGAACATACTTGAGATTATTTTAAGTGGATTTTTTCTATTGTCAACGTCATTTAAATAAATTTCATTATTGAACAAATTCACTAAAATCTATAAATATTTTACTCTTTATCGTCACAATATTTGTCTATAACTAGGTACACATCTCTGATACTATTGTGTATTACTTACATTTTAGATATGCGTTCGGTCTATCATCTTTGTCAATTTTTCCATTTCCTTTTACACCTTATAATATGACGCAGCACGCAGATCATCCCACATTCAAATAACATCAATGTATCTTCAACAAGACTTGGTGCTTTATTTTCCAAGTTGAATTATTGGAAAGCAATGATAAAGACGTATTGTGAAGGTGTTCCCGTATAAGAATTTTATCGAATCGTTTTCTATCTTTCTTCTTCCTACTTGTAATTTTAAATTTATCACGGACATGAATTTCACACATAAAAAATGTATCAGAATTTAAGTCTCATCGCTAAAAACGTTTTATGTATATTAAATGACATTGTCTACGTAATATCGCAAAACGTGTAAACTTTTTGCATAACATTTTATAAGGTGTTTACTTAGGCAAAGAGTTGCATATTGTATGAGATTCATTTCATTTTCTCTCGCTTTAAAAAAAAAAGGATCGATGTAAACTGGAATTCCCCAAGGTAACGAAAAATGTTTCGGAAAACTTCGTAAATAAAAAATGTTCTAGAAAAGGGTAAACAAATCGTATTTAAAAGTCTATTAAAAAGCTCGGTCGGCAGTAATTTGATCTAGAAGCTGATTATTGGAAAAAGCAGTAGAAGGTAAAATGAATAAAAGATTCGCGGATAGCGATGCAGCTGTTTACCGTCTATTATTCGCGGACCAGATAAATAAGATTCGTGTGCATAAGTCGAAAGATCGACGTTGAATTCCGCTTGTAGCAAATGCGCGTGTGGATTCGAATGTCGTTATTAACGCATTCCAATGGCTATTGTCACTTGGTTCCGATGCAGCCATCGCTCCTCATTGAAAAATAACTCACGGAGAATCGTAATCCAATAAAAAATGATAAAGCATCGCGGGCTAAGGATATTATATTTTGCTCGATGACAGAATAAGAGAGACGCCTCGAAGGCTTTTTTTCATACAGTGATATAAAATATTCCTATCTATACAAAAAATGATGTATGATTTACGTCACGAAAGTGTGCCTGTGTTTTGCTCTTGAATACAGGCACACGTATTATTTATCTACGTTTGATAGATTAAACGTCAGAAATGTCTGACAATGCTCGGCTTCTACTACTTACACTGCATAACATCTTTCTTAATCACATTCAGTTTGCTGCTTTATAAACTTATAATTAACATCTAATGAGTTACTTAATAGGGAAAAAAAATGAAAATTGATGGTTCAACATATTTATATGAATAAATTCAACAAATTGCACAATAAAGAGAAGATAAACTTAATAAAATAAACCACTATTGCCCATTAAAAAAATGTTTTGAAATATGCATGCAGCTAGTGTAAAATTGAACCTTAAATTACAGCAATAAAATTTTACGCTCAAATGAAAACGCGATAATAAAGAGCTATAGTATTGAAATGATACTAAAAAAAAGTCATCAGCCGCTCGAATTGGCGTAGGCATAAAGTCAGATGTGCTTGCGCACGCGATCGCTTCAGGAAGATGGGGATCAATCTTACACGCGCGCGAAAGTACCGATGCGGGCTGTAGCCAGACAGATATCAAACGTTTTGTCTTTATCCCAATAATCCCACGAAATCGCAGTTAATTGACGTGCTGGCACTCGCATAAACGTTAATTCAACGGCTTTAAATGTCGACGCGAGATTTTCCAATCATGTTCATCGCGCTTACGATGACAAATTTTTACGATTTGTGCACTGGTTAATCCTTAAATCTTGTTTATTTTTGTTTTGGTCGAAAAATATATAGACGTATAAATGGGGATGACTATAATCAGAATGAACTCCTAGGATTATAAGAAAAATTTTTTATGTAAAATCATTATTATCTGAATAAAAGATATTTTGTTTTACAAACAAGGGAATTAAAACTTTTTTAAATTCGCTACTTTTTCAGCTTTAACTAAGAACAATATCTTGCTAGTCAAACTGCTCGAGAACAAAGGCTAAAAGTTTATCTTACCGAAATTCAATCTACATTCATGAATAATCTTCCTCTTTGCAGAAATTCTCATTATATAAAAAATTTCAAAAGTTGAACTCCTGTTTTTGTTTGAGCGGCTTAAACTTTATCTAAATAAAATGTATTCTAAAGTGACTGACGTAAAGATAAGAATTACGTAAAAATAATATTCGTTAAAGTTTGTCGAGAATTTGTAGTAATTTGCATAACTTTGCGAGATCTTAAGTGGAGCAGTGAAATATGAAATTAAGTTCTGATATACATTTTATCTGACATTTCTATATACACAAATCATTAAAAAATATTTAAAAATTATTAGTAAAATTTTCTTATTTACACCAACAGTAATCACTTTTAAAAACAAAACGAAATCCCACTAAAAACACTTCGTTCAAAGAATCTGCACGAAAATTCAGTCCCAGAAAAAGCCAATAAACCAATAAATCACGATTAATCGATAGTTAAAGAGTAGATTAAGCGGAGCACTTGAGTTAAAGCGATGCGACGCCGTTTGCCTTCGCCAAATCGTATTACAGATATTGTCCTTTATCGATAGTTCAGCGGAGTGTGCACGCGACGCTCGCGCTGTGGAACTTCAACAATAACAGCCGGCTATACTCGCCCCAGACGCGATAAGAAACTTCGGGGCGAGTTTCTCTTTTTCAACAAGTGTTTTATTTCAGCTGGCAACTTGCAGTTTTAATCGAATTCGCATCGGGCGAATGTTAACAGATACAATTACGCGGAGTACCCTGCAATTGATCGGGAATATTTTTTTTTTTAATAAAACTTTATTTAATGATATTTTTTATCTAATGTTTTAAATTAATAATATACGATTTTGCTTGAATACAAAAATTTGTAAAATAACATAAAAGACCGTTTTTTTTATTAACCTACAATTATTTTTACATTAAAATGAAAAATTATTTATATACAAGTGTAACTGAATATAATTTTGCTGCGAGTTTTCACGTTTTACTTTTAGATATTATTAATCAGAAACAAAAATAAATTGGAATTTTGTATATTATAAAATAATCCCTTAAGAAAGAATTAAATTCCTGAAATAAAATTCAGATTAAGCTTGTATTTTAAATTCAAAAGTATCGATTTATTCTTAAAATGTATTAAAAACGTGAATGCAGGGATTTCAGTATAAAAACTTCGTCAAGAATCTTAGTTAAACTTTACCTGCATTAAAAATACTTAGCCATTGGAATATTTTAAAATATATTCTTTGTAATTCTTCTTTACTATAAAATCAGACCTTGAAACAAACAAACAATCGATTATTAAAAATCTTAAATTAAAACTAAATAAAAATATAAAAAAAAGTTTAGAAACAATAAACGAAAAGACACGTATCAACGTTTCAAACCAACCATAAACGTGCAAATCACGACGAAAAAACCAAAAGTAGCTTTAAATCCTCGTTACCCACCAACGTCCGCGCGCGTGACACACCTCCGCAATGTTCGATTCCCGATCGCGCCGCAGCTCCGATTTCACTTTTATGTCCCGCAACTGCTGCTGTCCCGCTCCTCACGTATCTCGAAAACGACATTACGTGGCCGCCATCTACAGCTTGCAAAGGAAAAAAAAAGAAGAATCCAGCACTCGTACGAGCTGTCGTAAAGTGCTTCGCGTGCCCCTTTAAACGCGCTTCTAATGCCCGCACCCTACGCGCGACCAGTCAGCGGAACTCGTAAACCATCCTTTTATCGCGCAAATATGCATTTAAGGCGATTTAATTCGCCGCTCTTACAGCTGCTGAGTGCCATGGGGGGACGTTAATGCATTCATTGTAATCTTTTATTTACATTTTAATGCAGTGTATAATGTTGATTTTATTTCAGCAGAAAAAAGAAGTTCTGCTGTAGAATTTGTGGACGTAAAATTTTCTTTCTCCGCTGTCGTGTTTAATTAGAAAAATATTCATGAGCAAATAATTTTGTCACCCTTCTCGCGTGCGAAAAAGTCGCGCGTAAAAGAAATTTCAGTCTCGTTAGGAAAGAGCAGGCGCAAATAGGTAAATTGCATTTTACAATAAAGCTCGCTTTCGGATCTTCTAAACATTCCACCTGCAACTGCGAGCTGTGTTTTTCTCTATTTTCCGCGGGTAAGTTTATCTCTTTCTTTTTCTCTCCAGTACTGCCAGCGAACTCGCTCGAGAGTAAAGTTAGGAAAAATGCGTGTAGAGAAAAGCGAGCAGCTTGAATGGCTAGACGATGGTCTATTCGTCAGAGCTAGCTCGCTCCGGAGGACGAAAACTTCAGAGTGTCTCGGCAGCTCGCACGTGACGCGACTTACCGTATTTTCGGATGCCGCGTACTTTTAACAACTAAGCGCGTTTGCTTACGTTGTAGCTTCACGTACAAAGTCAGGAAGCGAAGGTAAGAGTGATGGCATCATTCTGCAGAGATGGAGAAGTTTTGTTTAATGCGATTCCTGGAAGCACGAGCTTTTAGTTAAATAATTGTCATCTTTCGAGAGCAGGAATTATTCGTTATTGCGTTAAACAATGGTGATTAAATTAGAGTGCAGTTTCGAAGTAATTAGACCTTGAGTTTACGCATATGTAATAAAAAGCGATTTTACTGACAAACAGAAGTTGTAATATTGATTGATTTAATAAAAGAATACAAAATCGAATTACAAATAATCAGCTGTAATTAAATAGACGTAACTTTCTTTATTTAGTTTATCCGAAAGCAATTATTGATATAAAATCCGACACAAACTTCCTTCGCCCCAACCTACACCGCAGAAAAGATTTTGCAAGAAATTAAGCAACGCCGGCATGTAAGCGTCCAGTCGATTCATTTCTCGGGGGAAAAAACACCTTTGGAAATACGTCGGCCTTTTATCACTTCGGCCGAACTAAGCTCGTGCGCGCGTGGAGAAAAAGGAGAGAGGGGAGACGAGGCGAAAAAATAATGGCACATAATTCGTGCTGGACTGCGTGAAGCCGTACACGAGAAACACGAAAATCCAGCCGAAGTCTGGGATGTCCGAGTCCCGCGGGACGCAAAAGTCGAGAAAGAGAGAGGGCTGTAGACGTGCCGGCAAATCTCGGAACATTTCGATTATATAGGCACATGTACATATTTACGGGTGCGGGCCTGCCTCGAAAGAGGAAACAACTAGAGCATATGACGCGCTGTGCCGCAACCCCGGGCCGTCTGATTTTATTACACGGCGCAGTGCCTTTGGCGAGCCGTAAACAACTAGAGAGATGTACGCGCCTCAAGTTCTAACGAAATTACCGTATGGAAGCAATGCGTTACGGCTCGATTCAGCGGAAAATCGAGCTGATGTCCCTTTCATTTGGCCGCCTATTCTTCCTTATTTCTTCTCGGCTTCGAGAGGAGCTGGCTTATTTCTCGGTATGATGGACGTGCGAGAGATTCTTCTTTTTGGCGGTAAATTAATGTCTGTATTATTCCTTCTGAGGAGGGTAATTAAATCGTCGCTAACTTGGAGAAAGTCAAACGTGTTCGGATTTATTTCGCACAAACACTGCCTTGCTAATTACTCGCTTCGCTATTCATTTGATGAATCATAGTTTTCGTGAGCTTTCTTTCTTGAAGAGCGGGAAAAATTTATTGACTCTGTATAATGAAGACAGAATTATTGTTTGGGTAATAGAAATATGGACAAAATTGTGAAGATGTAAATATGCTCCAGCGCAACTTTTTCTAGTGTGGTTTTTTTAAATGAAAATATAAAAGTGAACTTTGTTAGCTTGTTAAGTTTCTGATGTCCTTTTGAACTTTTGAGTTTGCGGTATAACATAACAATGTCTAATTAAAGTTTTGCGCACATCACAATTTAAAATATCTAACTTATCTTTATATAATGCTTTTATGCACGTTTTTCTGAAGTACTGAGCCGTAAAACTAAATGGAAATAGTTTATAAAACTTTTGTACTTTAAACTTTGTTTTAAATAAGCAATATGACATAAATAACAAAGGATTTAAGATCTATTCAATAATTTATTAAATTAATTTATCAAATTAATTCATTAAACTAATTAATATATATTTCTGATAGTATTAAAATGTTGAATGCAAATTATACGCAAATGATTGGAGACACGTAAATTGCATTACTGATATTACATAGTAATATAATTATAAATGAATTCAAAATTTTGAATGCAACTTTACTCTGAAAGATTATTTACGCAATCTATTTTTTATAATTTTTTCTAAATTTAAATATATTACCGAAATAATTATTAGTCCACAAATACAGAACATCATTTCTTATCTTTTTTCTTTATTTTACTATTTTTTTATTATTACGAACCTAACTTTGAAATTAGCTAATCCAAACTCAATAGAACATTTACAACATTCGCGTTTGAATTTAACGTTTGAATTTCCGAACTATGGACATCTTGTTAATTTATCTAGCATTGACGTTTCAGACGTGTTTTTGTTCGCAAATTAGAATTGCCACACCAGTGGAAAATTTCCAATTACACAACTGGATTTAACTTGGTATTTGTTTTGTTAAAATTCGATTCATGAACTTTTACAACCTAATTGACAGACTAGCTTGTTGCACATCAGCTCATTGCTATGCGCTTATGCGTTTGGCGTCGACTGCGTAGCTTACGAGAATAATTTAAAGCTATTCTAGTAATGATGAACTGATTGCATAATTACTGAGAGGATTATCTGCGACAATTTAATAATTTAATTGGCTTTTGAAACATACGTAAATTAATTTCTTAATTCCACGAGAGATCGATAAGCGATAATTAATTAATTGTTGATTATAATTATATAACTGAATCTCTCTACTTGTAATAGCTTGGAGTAAGAATATTATTAAGTTACATCAAGAATTAATGATTTTTTGTATTACATAATTCGTTACCTTTATAGATAGTTAAATTTAATAACCATTTTATATTATTTTTTGAAAATTTTGATATTAATGTGATTATTTATTGAAACAAATAAGTTTTATAGAGTAAACCATAAAATACAGTATTCTATTACCTGGTCTAAAAGCTTCTCGACAAATTTAGAGACAACTTTTGGCTTTGAAAGTATCTCTTGCTTTGTTGGTTCAGTGTTTCTCAAGAAAACATAATATTTTAGAGATTTAATAATCGCTATATTTATGAGAACGAATCCTTGTTTTATATATTTTTTTAATAGAAAATTGTGTTCCTAAAAGAGAAAACTTAAAGTTATTAAAACTCAAATAGTATATTCCTATTAGATTAATATCTTAAAACAATAAAACAAAAAGTTTTTTCTTTTAATGTGAAGAAATACGACGATGAATTCATATATATTTCATGAAATATAATAATTGCGAAATTGATTGAAACGTACACGGTCTTCGGCTTCCAAATATCTGATTATCATATTATCGTGAAATATCAACTTCCATTAGTCGAATTTCATAAATAAAATTTGCCATCAAAATTTGAAATAAACGCGCCCCGTTAAAATCGCGGTTGTTTGAATCTTGAGCTCTCGCAAAATTACTCTCATTAAAAAAAATTACTTTCCTCGCCGACGGCTGGCAAGATAACAAGGATAAAAAAAGCTCTCACAAACGCAACGCGACGCAATAAACACATGTGCTCGGACCAGCCTCTTAAAATCAATGCCTACCTTGAAAGCCGAGAATCTATAATCTCGCGTAATCCAAGTCTCTCGAGCTTTGCCATAGCTCTACATCACAGACCTAGCTACTGCACGTTAAAAAGAACAAATAAAAAGAAAAAAGAGGAGCTCAAGCTTCAAACGAAGCCAGCCAACGAAAAAGCTCGCGTATTACATAGTACAAAGCGACAGCAGCAACAAAATTTTTCACTCTCCCTTTTCTGTTCCAGATGATGGGCAGCGAGGAGGATCAGGCATCGGTGGACAGGGACCTGCTAAACTACCTTCTCGGCCGGAGGTTCGTCAAGCGTCTCCGCACACAGGCCGACGTCGACGATCTGCAGCGCAAACGCAACTACTGGAGGCAGTGCGCTTTTAACGCCGTCTCCTGCTTCGGCAAGTAGACAGCGCGCTTGTTTGCCTCTCCTTAAACGCAGCTAGAAGCGACGAAGCCGCCGGGGAAGCGCGCACGAGTACACGAACAAATTAATGCTTCCTATTGATGATGAAAAAAATTATAAAATAAATTGAACAAGCCTCAAGTAAAAAACCTTATTGTCATGATCGATGTAGCTCAGAATTCGATTTTCCTTCATCGTTATACAGGTGCTCACGCGCGTTATTTATTATCGTTGTGTTTCGAGATCTTACGTATCTTGGGTAGGTAGATAGTACGACTTGAAGATCCACCAGCAGTATTTTACTTTGTAATACTACGTATACGCACGTTTCGGTTGATATGGTTGTTGTATGTTTGCGGATTCGGGGGAACCGTCCCTGGTGTAGTTTTGCTCGATAAACTCTCCATGCGGGCGCTTGGATTCTAAATGTTGCATTTACCCTAGTGGCCTGCGCGATTTTGGTCCTGACGGCAAGTAGGCTTTTATCAGTAGTGTAATTTTGGACTTTTTGAAATTTTTTGAATAAAGTAGAACATCCTTTGTTTGGGAAATGAAATTAATTTTCTATTGTATATACTTAATGTTCCTAAATTAATTAGTTTTTAATTGATTTTATAAACTCCATTTAACTTTATTTACTGTAAAAAGTTTCTTTTTGTCGGAACGTTTGAACACGAGATTATTAAACTCTGCAGTAGTATATAAATCGACATTACACCAGAGACGGTTCATTATTTTAGTTTGAGTATTTGGATACAATGTTTAATGTAATTTTTTAATTTTAGTTTAACTATCCACGCTAGTAACTTCTTAGAGATGTATTTATGTAAGCAAAAAATTTTGGCCATTTAAACGAAAAAAAAAAATCGTAAGATTCCTACTATGAAGACAAGTTGAAACTAGTCAATATAAATGTCAATGAAAATGTACAAGATGTAGCTTTTAATTATTATATTATAAATGGAAAACTGATTTGCTTGCGAGCGAGTGTACAAGCTTGAATCTGTCGCGATTATTGAAGCGCCTGCGAAGTAAGTATTTAAAAAAAAAAAAAATAAAATAAATAAAACTATTTTCTTGGGAACCGTTAAGACTGTTAATGACAGATTCGAGATCGGGGTTGTAGCCTTTTCTCCGTGCAGCAGCTGTAATTTTAACTTATATAAGTGTTTCTCACGAACAAAATGAAAGGAAAAAACGAACGAAATCTATTTCTATTTTAAAAGATTATATCAAATGTCATATTAAATAAATGTTTAATAATTATATTTTTCCTGCATGTACAACAGTAGTTGATAATACATTCGTTCCGCAATGTTATGGTGTAATAAATATTAGAAAAGTACATATCGGCGATAGATCTTGTTTTTATTTTGCTTTATGACCTTCATGAAGTTCGAAAACCACGCAAATAAATTTATTTTCCATTTATCAATTTGTTTGTCTAAATTTAAAATTGTAATGTTCTCTACGTATAATTTCAAAGTTACTTTAGCTTATATTAGTTCCTTTACGTTTAATTTACCTAATGACACTGTTAAGTTAATCATATTCTTTATTTTTTATGTAATAAGTTTAAGCTATTTTCAAATGTAAACGAAAAGAATCTAAGATTTAATAAACGTAAGTGCACTCTATCGAATGCTTCATTTTAAATCCCAAAAATGCAAAACACAATTTTAATTCAGAATCCTTCGAACACATTTACCCACGTCATCCAGATTAATTCTATTTCTTACTTACCTCGCTGTTTTCTCTTGCGGGCATGCGTCATTTCAGTTAAGTTCTCCCAGTACCATTACATTTTTACACGAACCCTTTTTTCTCACGCGTAGAAATAAATCTCGACTGAATGAAAGAAAAAAAAAGAGAAAAAAACAGAAAAAGTAACAAGAGCAAACCAGAGCGCACACCATGAGTAAACTGCGGAAGCCGGAGAAGTGCGCCAAGGCATCCTTGAGAGAGAGATGCCGCTCGGCGCAACGTAAATTCGTCCTCGATGTGCCGCAAGACTCAATTTCGCAAAATGGAAAGTTTTCCAGAAGCCAGTCGAGAGGTTTCTCTATCTCTTTCCGCCCGTTGCGATGTGCATCAATTCCGCATCGTACTTTCGATTATCGCTTAGCGCACCGTCTTCGAGAAGCTGAGCTCGATGCACTCCCTTCCAGACCTGGCTTTTAAATGTGTAACAAATCCATTCAATTTACTTTGGCTAGCTGCCTTTTTTTAGGTTTATAATCAATACAAGGTTGCTGGTATTGGTTTTAGAAAAATAGATTTATTTTCATGATTAGATTGTACAATTTGCTAGTAAAGTGCGGTATACAATAAAACTATAGTATATATTAATTTACAATTCCACAAAAGTTTTATATAAAGTGTATAAATTCATTTCATCGTGAGAGAAGCTAATTAAAAAGTAATTGCATTCATCTTCTTTAAGCCCTTGATTCTTAATTATTTGGTAACTTCGTAAAAAAGTTGATTTACAGAAGAAAAATTATACGAAAATTCATTGCAGAGTGCGATAGAAAAATTGCGCTAAAAAGTTTATCCAGGATGAGGACAGGGACAGGAGCAATAAGCCCCGGTCAAAGTAACCGCATGAGCCGCAGTATTTTGAACTTTGCAATGCGATACCGTGGCGTCTATCCAGGACTCCGTAACGTGTCTTGCTGACTTTGGAACGTCTGTGTACCTCTACATAAATAATTAAAACTTTATTCTTTATCAGGCCTTTGTTCCTTTACATGAACTATTTGATAAAACTAAAGTATTCCTTATGCGGAGGTGAAACGTGATTATTACGTCTAGTAAAGTAAAATTTAATTAAACTTTTTGAAAAGCTACGAATTTTAATTAAGAAACTCCTAACTTGATTCACAGAAAAATTTTAATTTCTAAAATTCTTGCTTAGATTATTACCACAAGCTCGTCGCTTCAAAATTTTCGGCACAGCAAATAAGATTTTTTCAACAATCTCCGAGACGATAATCAGGTCCGAGGGGGTAGCTCGGACGCGGCTGGCATATTGGCGCGCGCGCGCGCGACGCCGAAAGTTAACGCGTGCGACGCGCGGTGCGCTTGGCACTGACAATTAGTCGGAGGACAAGCCGCTTTAACCGTTTCGCGAGCGACTAGTAATGGCTTTTCGAATAACCTCGTTAATCTCGTTGGCCGCAACGTTCGTTGTTGCGAGAAACTGCCCCACTTCCTCTCGTCCCACTCTCTGGCTCTCTGCACGCGCGTCGTCGGGTCACCCGAAACCTGCGATACGATAACGTGCACTTGCCCTTGTCGTAGCTTTCGCGGCTGTCGAACGCGAAACTGTTTCCGTCGTCATGTCCGCCGCTCTGTCATTTCACCGTTTCGCGAATCACGCGCGCCTACCGGCTCTGTATATGGTTGTTGGTCGATTTTTTATTTGGGTGAAGTTAGAATTTAAAGATTACTATTGTATCTAATGAAATAAATGATTAAAAATTTCAATGGATTGTACGGGATAAATATTTATTATTTATTTTGTAATGGTGAAAGCAATTAAAAGGATTGGTACACTTTGATTTACACAACATGATTTAGCGTATAATGGCATTGATTTATAATTGAGACAAATTATAGTGAAAGGTGAAATATTATTGATGATTAATTTTTTGGTGATATTAACGATAAAAACAGAATAATTCAAGATTATGGTTTTATAACTGAATAAAAGAAATATTAATCAAATTTTAATAAATAATTTAACAAATTACAAGTAAAAAAATTTGTTTAAAAGTAGAAACGATGAATAACCAGTTCATCATAAATCAGTTTTTATTTTCATTAACACCTATGCCATCATACTTAAAAAATCATATTGACTTTTTATAAATACGAATTTCGCGTTCTCTTCATTGTATCTTCGCTATACATATACATCAAACACTTTACATACAAGCTCAGAGTCTAACAAGAAAAATGAAAGCCCTCCGTCCACCTGTTCGAAATCCCATTACCCGTCATTTTTCCTAATTTACAATGCCCGGCCAGAAAAAAATTTGCTTATTCACGTCAGAGCCGGCGGAAAGGAGCGAGCCGAAAAAAAAAACGAAATCCGCGCGCTTTCAAATGCAATATTGAATGAAAGTGAAAATATCGGACGTGAGGGGCGCGAGGGAGTTGAAAGGAGGAAAGAGAGCTAGAGAAAGCCATGGACTTACCAGAATAATCGTTGCAGAAACGCGCGGACATCCATGAATCACGTGGGTCGCCTGGGATCGCTCTGCTTTCGAAAGGATCGTCGCGCCGAGTCTGTCGTATATACATCGTATTCCATAGAAAAAGTGATTAAGGAAAAGAAGCCTCGCACTAGCATACACACACGCGCACATATTGAAATCTGGAGTATCCAGACGCGCTCGAGAGAGCGTGGGTCGTTATTCTTTTATTTCCTTCAGTTTTTCTTTCGCCGCTCGATGCTGCTCAAATCGCTTTTAGCTTTATAACTGTTAGT
This sequence comes from Eupelmus urozonus, assembly GCA_900480035.1. Lineage (NCBI taxonomy): Eukaryota > Metazoa > Arthropoda > Insecta > Hymenoptera > Eupelmidae > Eupelmus > Eupelmus urozonus. The sequence goes on from UELX01000548.1 coordinate 65,278, forward strand.
GAAAGATTGACGTTTCGCGTGAATGGAATGACGTGGGAATGTAAAATACAAAGGGTTTTGACCCTCGCTTCGATAAGCTAGTTTGAAAAATATTTATGTTACATTGGATTATGCTTATTTTTAGAAATATTGTTCGAGTGATTTTGCTTAGGTGTTTATTATTTTCTTATGTAAAGCCAGAATATTGATTAAGCAGTTTGGGATGATTTTTTTTTTTAAATTTTGATATTTTTTTACTGCGTGAAGATCTAAAGAAAAAATTTTATCTTAGATGGGATTTTCCTCGCTTGCTCAGACACCATAAATATCAAAGACTTTTAAGAATTAGGTGAGTGAAGTTTATGTTAAGCTTTTTTTAAAGGAGATTAAACATGAAATCTTAGATAAATATAATTCGCTTTTTAAATTTTAATCTTTAAAAGAAAAAAATATAAATGCAGCGTTATATGAAAAATGGAGTAATTTAAAATTTATAAGATTCGTTGTGGATTCTAGTTTAGTCTTTTAGTGATTATGAAAAGGCTGTATTCCTATTTGAGCAGTGAATAGAAATAAAAGAAATGATTTGAAATTTTGTTATTTATAAATGTTATTTTTAACCATAAGAAACAATATTTCCAGAACTAGTCATTTTTATCCAATATAGCACACAAAGGTGTTGTATATTTTAAAGACGCTAAACTTCCGTGTGCCCAGAAAACGAGACAACACAGGCAGAAAACAAAAAGCTAAAGATCAAGTCCTGTAGGCGCACTTTGCAAAAACAGCTAGCCCCGAAAAGATTAAAGGGAAGGTAAGTGTATAACGAGGGGGTGAAAGCCAGCCCCTTTTCCGCGCCTCTTCGCGCGAGTCGTTATAAATCCGGTCATCTTTAAAAATCGCCTTAGGACCTCGACGACAGGCGGCTCCCCCTTTTCGCTTTTCATCACCCCGAGAGACGTATTTGCAAGAAAAGAGCACGGCCTGTCTATAACTGTATATACACTCGCGTCCCTCGAGTGCTTGGATAGTCCGAGTTAGAAAGATGAGGGCTACTGGCTGGCGCGCCTTTTCTTTTCCAGCGTCTAACCCAGTTATAAGCGTGTAACACTCAGATTTCACGGTGGCAGTCAGGGAGAAGATGTTTCATCCGATATACAACATTTTGCGCGAAGTCGTTATTCGAGAGAACGAAGTGACCTCTGACATTTTTGCTATCGCGATTTCGTCGGAGGCTGCGCGCCCGAGCCTCGTACAAATAATTGAATTTATCTGAGCTTCTCTAACTTCGTGAAAAATTTGTTGCTGAGTTTTTAGTTTGAAAAGTTGGACTTTTTTATGCTTCTCGAGATTAATTCAATGGCTTACGGTTATGTTTTTGTTTCTTTTTGGTTGTGCGTATTCTTTGTTTATTATCGCCGACTCAAAGTAGTATAATTTTAATAAATTTAGTAATCAGTGAGCTTTTTTTATCTCAATAATTTTATATAAAATCCGATCTCAGAGAATAATATGTTCAATTGAACAAGAATCTATTAAAAAAGCAATTAATATTCAATTTTTATGTTTTTAAATCATTTACTAATGAATAATTAATTTTTGTTAATAAATATATATATAAATGAAAACGAAATTATTGGAAAAAGTGAAGCCAATAAATTTGAAATGAAAGTAATCCAATTTGTGAATTTGCGAGTGCTTAAAAATGACGACAGAATATTTATGCCTGAAGCTAAAAATTAATATAAAAATCAGTGGAAAAATCTCTCTGTGGAGCACAGAATAAAGTGAGTCGATTCTGCTACGTCGATGGCTAATCTAGTAATGCAAATCACGTTTGCGGTTGAAATACGCTCACACATTTATCTCGTTATAAGCAATTTAATAATTCGATTGCAACTTTAATACACCTATAAAAAGTATTGAAAAACGCGATGTAGAGTCAAAATTCATAAATAACTCTAAATTTCTTTATATCTATTTTAAAATTATCAAATTTTATACAATTTTTTTATTATTTCAATATAATTATATTGTATTATATTAATAACAAATGCGTGCAATTATTCTACAAATAGTATATTCATATCCGCAGTGATTTAAAATGATGAGTTATCTGATTTTTTTTTAATTTATTTTTTACCGCGTTTTGGAACCTTAATTGACAGATAAGAATATGAAAATTAATTTTTCATGATAGTTGATTCTAATTAGGTAAGTTTTGTAAAAAAAAATAATTGAACAAAAAACAATATAAAAAATTATATTTTACAAAATACTGCGATTACATATTACATATAAACTTTATCATATATTATACACATACTAAAAGATATATAAACACTATAACCACTAATCTATCGAACTGATTCTGTTAATATTACAACAAAATTGTTCAAAAATAGCATCTCATACTTTAAAAAATAAATCAATACATGACTAGAAATAACAGCATGCATTTTTTCTTAATTATTCATCTCGTATTTTGTAAGAACGATAAAAGAAGATCTTTATCTATTCCAAGTAAATAATCAAATGGTCGCAGTGGGCGACTTGTTAAAGAAAACTTCGAACGGATCTTTAGGGTTTTATCTGTTTGCTTGTGCGAGCAAAAAGGAAACCGGAAAATGAAAAGGAAATAACTGAAACCCAATCTAGCTTCGTCAAATAACTCGGGCCGTTGGACTTGGCAATAGGAAAATCTTAGAAAAGCAACTGTTACCCTCATACAATTTTCAATAGATTTTGTTAAATAAACTTGAGCAAATAATGAGCGATGTTTTTATAAAAATTATTCAAAGGATACGTTTTGAGAGTCCGCCGTACAACTTTTCTCCTCTCGCGATTTAAGTCGTTGGCGAAACTGACGCGCACGTCTGGAAGCAGACAGCGCGCTCTCTGAAAGAAAAAAAAATAATCTTACGTAACTACTGTTCATTTAGAAAACAATACGAAGTAATGTATCTTTTGTATTAAATCATGACAATTATCGATCTAAAACTCGCTGGAAATTACATGTACTAATTGAAAACACCATGATATAAAAAGTAAGGCCACAATATAAACTTTTAACGCGAAGATAATATTTCCCTTTAGATTCGATTTAAAAATTTAGAATATAGCTCGATAAATTTTTTCTTACAACTTACCATTTTAGTATCATCGCGCTCAGTTATGGGTTTTGCGTCCCTTGGTAGGTGCTTTGGCGGTTTTCGGCCCTCGATCCAATTTAAGGGACTTCCTGCGGCGCTATACTCGATATACTGTAATTTTCGGCATTGTCATAAATACAATCACATAAAATTGTTATAAAGGTAATGTTTTACACCTACGTCAGTGCCTATAAAAGAATAAAATTCTCCTTTTTTTTCTTCTTCCAAATCGTTACTTGAATTCGAATTGCTTGACTCTTCTTTTTTTATTTGAACATCTTGATTTTTATTTAAAAATTGGGTTATTAGTTTTCCCGGAGATTTTTTCGGTGATCTTTTTCCGTAATTTTTTCTTTGCTTAGTTGGCTTACATTCATCAACTTCGCTAATTTCCATTTTCACTTTAACATCGGAATCATCAATGACATCGTCGTCGTCTTTGATCGTGTTATTTTTCTTGGACGTAGATGACTCCCCGTCATTCGAGCGATTCGGTTTTTTAAATTTCTTTTCCACAGAATTGTCGTCGTCTGCGGGCCGTTTATTCGCACTACCACCAAGCAAAAGCGAATAATCCACTGATTCTGCGCTTCTATTGAATAAAGTACGAAGTTCATGCAAGTTAGTCGCCGATTTCCAGTCTTTGTCATGTCGAATGCGAGTGACTCGTGGAAATCTTATACTTATACCATCTGCAGTGTGCATACCTTGGTTTGTAAACTCGGCTCCCGTAATTTCCCATACAGGTTGTTTCTATAAATTATATTATTTTTAATATACTCCACTAAATGAACGTCATAATTTATAATTAATTTACAATATATTTGAAATTACCGTTGGATCTCTAGCAATAAAATCTGGTACCATTGGCTTATTTGCTCTTAACCACTTAGGTACTAAATTTGGATCTTTACTAATTTTGATCATATCTAATGATGACTGAAGGTCGGTTAACGTTGCGTCATCATGACCTGAATGAACCTAATAATTAAAATGAAATTTCAACAATAGTTATTACACTATACGACCAAGATCACTCTTTTATATATGTAAGCAATAATCTTTAGTAATCTATACCTTTGTAACTGTTAACCATACTTTTCGATCAGGATCGTAACAGCCCATTAAAAATATTGACATCATTCCACCTTTAAAAAAGTATCACAAAAAAATAATTTTAAAACTTGTAATACAATTTTAGAAATATTCAGCATGTTCTATGTTACTTTTATATTGCCGCGAACTTAAGCTGCATAAGCTAAATTAGACTGAAAAATTAATAGAAAAATGTATTTTTGAAAATAAAGTTATCAAACCTTTTTGTCCAGTGCCGTACCAAGCGCCGAGAACGACGAGATCTGCGCTATCGGCCATGGCTCCCTGCAACAAGTAGTCCTTTTTTACCTTCAGCCAATGTCTCTTTCCAGGTTCGTATTTGCTCTGAAGAAAATAAAAAAGGGATGATAACAAATAACAGGAAAAGCTACTTTATCATACAATAATTTTTGAAAGACTAAAAAATTATCTTACATCAACATCTTTAAGTACTAATCCTTCAAGACCAAGTTTGAAAACTTTTGCAATCATTTCTGCTAATTTTTCCGAATCCTATAAAAATATTAATATGTTAAATTAATGGAGACTTTCATTTTTATTTTTATTTCTAACTATTACTTACATTTATTTCTTCAACTTCAGATAATACTATACGATTTTGTATTGGTGTCATTTTTTCTTCTAATAGTTTTCTTCGATATTTTATTGATCTATTTATAAAAAATGATTATCATATGATTATTAATAGATTATTAAAGGAGAAAATAATATTTAAAATAATAAAAAACTTACCGATTTATCAGTGGTTCTCCATTATAGTAAATAATATCAAATATAAATAAGCAAACATTAGCATCTTTAAATTCGGATTTCTGAAATTATTAATTTTTTATTTTGATTTAATTTGCTTAAAATTGTAATTATGTAGTAATTGTTTTAAAAACTCGTACCTTATGAACACCTAACGTTCCAAATGGAAGCGGTTGACCATTCCGCGTGTCAATTAAGAGGATTTCTGCATCAAGTATTAAATCATCACCATAAGGGAAGGCTTTTGGTATATACTCTTTTAAAAAATTTACCTGCAATTTTACGTTATTTGGATATTTTTTTAAGTATTAAAGTTTTATTTTTAATGAAAAACTGTATATCGGTTGTAAAGCTTAAATTAGTCATCAATAATATTTTCAATATTTATTTTCTTATGTTACCTTAGATTACAAATAAAAAAATCATTTTATTTTATATTCTAAAATAGAAAGCTTTGGGTTATTTTTTGTGTGTGGAAGATTTGCACTAGAGTGAAACAAAAGTAAAAAGGCCACAAGGCGTCGAAATCACCTTGTACGCGTTAGCTATAATTTATTTTTTATTGAATTATTTTAATAAAATTTAAAAGAAAATATTAAATTATTTACATTTCTTACTTAGATACCTTAATAAATTCAATAATAGACAAGCTATCTCATGTAATAAGGTTTTATTATCAGTATCACTTTCTCTCTGAAATTAGGTAGCTAGAATCGTCAACAGTATTTGAAACAGTACAAAAAAATAATTTTTAATAAATTTTTTTTGAAACATAGTTAATACATTAACATTTTTTATACAATATGAACAATCTATCAATAAATTCAAATAATGTATTTACTTTATGCAATATTAATTTTTTCATTAAGATGATAATTTGTAACGCTAATAAATTGTACCTAACGTCAGTATGTACTAAAAATAATCAATATCTAAAGAATCATTATGAAAAATAATTTTTGCCTGCACAATAATTTCCGATCTTTTTTCAGACTGTAAATTAATAATAAAGTTTTCTGCGTCATGCTATACCTCTTCCATTCATTACGGATAGAGCTATTACCGGAAATAAGAAACAAACAAAATCATTAATTGTCTTTCTTCTCGCACGGATATGCAGTGTCACCTTGCAAACAAGTATCAGCAAGCCTATTGTTCTTTTACTTTTTTCGTGAGTATGGGCTTATATCAATGAGAAATTTGAAGCTCGAGCCTGAATATAAATTCCGTATATACGTAATAGTGATTGCTCCTAGAAAGCTTCTTTAATGAGCAGTCTGCTCACGTAGGAAAGATTCAACGATTCTCTTTCTTGAGGATCAAAATGGATTAAGGCTTATTAGTGATACGTTCATTTAGCGCCTTTTACGCCTTCTAACTCTTGACGATATAAAGGAGGAAAAACTTCTTGACATAATCCGACAATCGACGAATGGCGCTAAAATGAAGCAGGTGAGTGTATACGCACATTTGCGAAATAAACTTACTAGAAGATTCTACGCGAGTACTCCATAAATTAAGATTTTCAAGAGCTTTCAAAGTAGATCATTTCTAGGAATCTTGCATTAGAGAATTCACTTGAGTATACAATTATGTTTCATTTCCATAAACAATTTATTTATAAGATATGACCCGATTAAATAATAAATTGATTAAAAGCTACTTAAACAATTAAAACGAAATTTTATTAAAATTAATACTATATTAAAAGTATTAATATTATTTAAACTATGAAGTGGATTTACCATAAAAATACTAAGCATTTTTTTTTAATTATTTAAAAATTAAAAGAAGTAAGGCATATAAACTAAAACTGACTAAATTGGTATATAAAATGATATAGTTTTATGTTATATAACGTTCTGCATAAAATAGCAT
>UELX01000549.1:0-72102 GCA_900480035.1 Eupelmus urozonus
CCGCGTGCAGAGCAAGAGCAGGGGGGGGGGGGGGGCGTGACGTTTCCGCAGTCGGTCCTCCGCACTGATATACTGCCTTATCCAGCGAGAGGCAATTGTCCCCGCCGTGGGAGCCGCTGGGCTTTGACGTCGCGTCATTTAACGTCAAGACGACGCCGCAGCACCGCGTGTCGTCGGACCTTCGTTGTTGCTCCCTCTCGCACCTGCCTCCCACGCTTCTCCTATCTGTGCCAGGAGTCTGGCTCTTTTATTTTACTTGATTTTTTCATTTGGAAAAAGAGAAGAAAAAAATTAATTAATTATTAATAAAATGTTACTTTTCTCAAAATCAAAATTTTGAAATATCATGTTTTAGTGACATTCATTAGAATGTTCATTAAAACAAAAAATCTGTTATGATAAACAATAAAGATTATTTTCCTTGTATCGTTTTGATTATAATTTGTTTCAACTATATCTTCATCTCCTCAAAACCTCATCATCCGTACATTTTTAAATCTCCGCCGATCATCTTCCACCTCACACCGGCGCTCAACATACCCACAGCATTTCCGTATCACACAGCGCGGTATCTCCAGCTCGAGCAGCTGAGAAAGAGCGAGAAATAGAGCGCAAGAGGGAATAGTAAAGTGCGCGGAGACAGACTCGCGCACGAGAGTCGAGCAGCACTCGACAGGAAAATCGCCGGTGAGCTATTGTGTCCGAGGCGGGGGAGACACGCCGGCTTAGACGCACCGAATGCGCTTTGGGAGGGCTCTGGCCGAGACAAGCCTCGGGAAGAAACGGATGGCGGAGACGAGTGTCGCTGATGGAGGCGGACGCGATCGCGAGAGATTAAAAAGGAAGCCGAAATTGTTTTCTCATAGGGCCGTGAAATTGGGCCGAATTAGCCGGCTTATCGTCGGGGCCTTCATGCTAACCGTTGTGGGATCGTAGTCATGCTGAAAAAGCAATTCGCGAGACGAGTGCGTGCCGGATGGAATTTGGTTATCTTGCGGGGCAGGCGTTTATCTTTTGTTGATGTTAGTGTCAAGGACAGGCAGGTAGGGAGGAGACTGGATTTTGGTTAATTGTGAGTAGGGAACGGATGTCAGAAGTCAAAAAGGCAGGGATACTGGGATATGTAAGAATTGCAGCTGGCAGCTCAAGAAAGATGTAGATAGTATCACGTTTTAGAGATGAGAGACAAGTTATTTTCGGTTGCAAATTGTAATTCGTTGCAGATAATTATGATAAGAAGTTGAAGAACTACAAAATTTTCATCAAATATCAATTTTACGTTTGAATTTTGTTTCTATCTTCGTTCTCAATTGTTTCTACAGTCGTTATTAGACTGTAATTATTTTTCTAAAAATTTACTGAAAAGTAAGATGGAAGTATTAAATAACAAATCACCACTCACGTAGGTTTCACAGTTAAAATGTCAATCAATATTCCATTATTATCGACATAATTCGGCGGTGTTGACAAATCATTTAATCGCAGCTAATAATGTGAAATCTAATTAATGTAAGCTGGAGTACATTGTACCGATGTAGGGTAATTACGCTTATAACGAGTATGCAATAGATCGTAGAATGTAAATTAGAATAGTCAGCGCGATTGACATACTATGCGAGTTCGAAATTATAAAGTGATTGACGTTTCTCGAGTTGATTAGAACTGCTTTTATTATTTAATAAAATACGCTAATTGTTAAAAAGTTAATTTATACATTAAGCATTCACTGGTAAAGATTAACTATTAAGAGTACATTAAGAATCATTAATGCATTTTAAAATTTTTATAAATGAGCATCCAAACTTTGACTCTCAAGATTACTGCACTAAACTACAAATCTTTTGCAATTTTTCTGTGTCAGAAGCAGAGCTTGGAACAAACAAACTTGAGCACTGATGCATAAAATAAACTCGTATCAGTGTTTGACAGGATTCTAATTGTAAATCTTTTTTGTTTAATGTTAAACAAAAGTTACATTTCTCACTGAAAAGTAGTTTTGCGTAGTATTAACTAAATAACTTTATTTTTACGAACTTACAAATAATCAAAACTAAATCAATTTGTGTTTTTAATTGATTTCTACAATAGATTCTTAGTTTATCTCTACTAATTACTAGTAATTTCTGATTTGTATAGAACATTATAACTTATAAAATTAAATTATAAGAAAGCAATTTAAATTTTAATAAATTGCTGTCACTCGATAGAAACTGTTATAAATCACTTAATACTATTATTTCAAATTAGTTTATATTTCAAATAAAAGTATATTGAATCCCTTAAAAAAATCTAATTTCTGCTTTAAACAGATCGTGATCAGGAAAAAAGGTTGAAAACCGTTTTCGAAGATCTTACAAGATATACAATAGGCCGTTAGGTTTTATTAGCAAGATCCTATGCCGCTATAGCCGTCTAATAAAGATAAATATACAGCCCCCGGTCCGAACGAACGAAAACCCTAAAAACGTCCGTTAACCAAGTGTATTCGCAACGTGGCGGGGCGGGCGGCGGCTCTTAAATACGTTTTAGCATATCAAGCGCCGTCGAGAGCTACGAGCTGCGAATGATAATAAATTACGACTGGCTCTAGGGCTCTGTATACGGGCGCACATACATCGTGGCTTTACACTCGCAGTTATATTCACCCTTTCCCTCTTTCTCTCTCGCTCGCTCTAGTGTGACGTCATAAATTTAGGGACATCTCTCTCTCTCTCGCTCGCTCATTCACTCTCTCATTGTTCTCTGCTCCTATATCTCTCACTCTGCACACTTTCGTGATTTTGTTGTTTTTTTTCTTTTTTGTTACTTTTTATTCATTTTTGCTTCTACTTTGTCACACTCTCTCTCTTGCTCAATAACTATCTAGCAGTTATTTGATCTCTCATTCTATCTTTGCGGCTACTTGTTGTTCTCTATCTATCTCTTTCCAGTCTGCTTTATTCACTCGTTCTCTTCATTAAAACCGTGGAAAAGAAAAGGAAAAATAGTAGGAACGTGAGTGTGTGCGTGTGTGTGTGTGTGTGTCTGCATACGTATGTGTGTACAATTGCGTGTATGTGAGGGAGAAAAGAGAGTGAAAGAATGAAAGAGTTAGGAAGAGAAAGAGAGAGAGAGAGAGAGAGAGGGCGAAGGGGTATGTGTGAGAGAAAGCGAAAGAGCGAACGAGAGACAGAGAGCAGTAGCCAATCGTAAAAGCGAAATAGCGCGAGACACGAAATCACCCTGACAATGCGCGACCAGATTGCCAGGGAGGTGGGGGCGGTGCGACGGCCTTTCCTCGTCAGTATATATCTGTGTAACGGCGGAGGGATTTGGACTTTCGCACGCATCGTCGCGCTCGACTTTTCCACAAGCGTTAAAACGCCCGTTTCCCGGCTCTGTACTTGAAGCACGCGGTGTGTATGTCGGTCAAATGCTCGTTCGAGGTCTCTGAAAGTTTTAGGATCCTACCTTTTTCGCACTATATTGCTGATAATGGTTTTTTAGGCTCTGCTGCGCCCGCGTCAGTTAGTTTATATCTCACTTTTACTTTTTCTTCTTTAAAAAGCAGATGGATGCTGTTATTTAATATTGATTAACTATATTGGTAATGAAATGATGTATTTAAAACATTTTTTAAATATGCACTATTTAAAATTATTGTTTATTCATTATATAATTTAAATAAACATTTAAATGTTTTCGACCATCTAATAAATAAATTTATTATTCATGATAAATCTTTTATGAAACGAGCGTGAAATTTCTTTTAATATACTGTCCTTTAAACGCTTAACAGTCAAAAGAATATTTCTTTAATCTGATGTACATAAATACATTAACTTTATTGTTGATGGAACTCATGTTTTTCATCGAACTGTTATTTTGATGTGTTCTGTTTATGTAAGGAATTCGTAAAATCGAGGTTGGTTGATATTCAAATATTCCATTTGAATTTCGCGCTGATTTCCGTCGCCTTGGGATATATTTACATTATTGGAAATTTACGAGCAAAAATTTCCTCCGGCGATATTATGCAGACAAATGGCGAGTGAAAAAACGCGCCTCTGTGCGAAGGAAAAATACAAAATCAGCGTACTGGACAGGGATTCTTACGTATGCAAAAGCGCATACATTATTCTTTGACTCGATTCTCGGGTTATTCGTGTAGAGAACGAAATTGTAAACGATCTACACAGTTGCTAAAATTTAATTCAGTATTAATATGTTGAAAAATGCCAACATTTTATTAAGTACTATTCAAGCTATATTATCATTTATTATATTAGCTTATTTATTTGTTAATCTATTTCATTTACATTATCTATTTTCCCCTCTTCCATTGAATATCTCAATTATAATCAGTACATCATTACTGATACGAAATTGTCCTAATTTCCAATAAGAATTTCAACGAATTATTTAAGGTATAATTGGCATCGATTGCAATTTATAAATAATTTGCTATTTACAAACAAAATCCATAGTCGCTAATTAGCCTTCTTTATAAGCATCGTCCCACTTCAGATAACAGCTTTATGATTAAACATTCAGAGTGCCCAGATACGAGTTACATTATGAAAATGCAATTACACTTCAATACTTTGCAACGAGCGCTCATTTTTAGGCGATAATTCCGATCGGCCCGTCAATATTACTAATTACCAAAGTTTTAAATAATTCATCCGAAACACGAGCTGCCAATTACAATAGCGCGCCCGTGGGCCGCCCGCGGAAAATGCAAAATAAATATAAAACGCCCTCGCTGCGCGCGTCGGCGGTCTGGCTTATCGGCAAAAAAGGCACGTTTACACTGTCGCGGCAAATCGGCTTTTCATAGTCCAGGCGCGGCATCGCTGAAAATTTCAATTCCGCGAATTATCATCGCTTGCGTTTATTTTCAAATGATCCGCAAGCGTGTGTGTATGCAAAACAAACTTGTGCACGGCGGAAAAAATCGCGGATGGAGATAGATATAGGGGGGAGGGGGCGCAAAGGTTGGAAAAAGCAGCGGGGGTGGAAAGCGAGTTCGCAAACGTCGACCCAGAAAAGCTCCGGGATATTTGAATTTCGAATAATCGCTAGGAGGGGGGATAGAAAGAGATAGGGCGTACGAGCGCATACTAATAAAGTGCGAGCGACGTATGCGTGCAATGCGCGGAGGGTGATACGCGCGTAAAAATTATACTTGCTAACGGCCTGCCGGCACACTGGCGTAAGTAATGTTACTGGCACGTGTCATTATCTATCCGGTGTAATTACCACGCTTGCTTTTTTTTATTGCTTTTTTTTTAAAGTTGCTGTTTCGGAGTGTTTGGGTCTTTACGTGTGATTATGATATCAAATCAGTTCTTTAAATAAAAAACAAGATATGATTGACACGATGTTAAAATTAAACAACGCTTCAACGATCATTATTGCAGATAAATAGTTTATTTTTACAAAGAAAGTGCACAAAACAACTGACGAAAAGTTTAGAAATGTTTGCATAATATTTCGGAAAAAATTATTATATACTTTAGGAATAATTCAACCATAATCTAACGATGCTGATATATTCATTAATTAAGTGTTGATAATATTTATATTTTTATAAGAAAAATAATATGAACAAAAATTTTAGTAAAATGTCAAGTAGATTAGAAACCATTATAGAAAAACCAATGCAAATGCAACATTTCTATGCTATATGACCTAGTAACAAGATCTGTAAATCTAGCAAAAAAATTGATCTTATCAATGATTAGAAATCATATAAATTGAGTTTTGAATTATTGTACTTTCAGAAACTAATAAAATGACAGTAAGTAACGAGAAGATACTAAAAAATAAATTAATTATGTTAGATCAACATAGTGCACCACGTGTAGACGTCTAGGGTTATCAAACATAAATATTTGAGTAGCGCAGTGGTTGTAGTTGCTTGGCTATTAATTCACAAGACATAAGATCAATATCCTATAAAATTATAATTATTTTTTCCACTTTTTCCCTGTAGAAAAATTTAAAAATGTATTCTAATTTCATTTAATAAAAATTAAAATCTTATAAGTTAATAACTATTTCAGCAGTCTTCGTTCTTTTTAGAAAATGTTTCTAGAAATTGTTTCTGGGAATTCCTAAATTCTTTTTTTCGGCGAAATGCTGACATTCAAAACTCTTTATAAGTATTTAAAAATTAATTATATAATTACAACATGAAACACTTTGTAAAATTGTACACCATCATAAGCTAATTTTAAGAGAACTAATCTCATGAAAACACCAAGAAAAAAGTCATTAAAAATTAAAGCCGACAAATTAACTCTCAATTGAATTAGCATTCATAAATGATCAAAAGCGTCTTAATTATTTAAATGTTAAATCAGCTCTTAATTACCAGCGGCATTCGCGCTTCGGAAAACCTCCCGCGCTCTCGCGGCAAATGTGCTCGAACCCGTAACGTTTGTGATTTACCACCTCATAATTTTCCGCTTCATTCCTCTTACGGACCGGCCTGGCTATCTGCCCTCTCTTCCGCCTCCCTCTCAACCTCTGCTCGACGGGCTGCGTTTGCTCCGCCACACTCTCTCTCTCTCTCTCTTTCTCTCTCGTTATATGTACGTACTCGCGTGCCGAAGTCGCGCGCTGCTTTACACTCTCTTGCCGTATCATTAGCATCAAGCTCTAGCTCTCGTTCTCTTCCTTTGCCTTCCCCAATTCGTAAAACAACCCTCGGAACGAGCCTCGCAGATGAAGCGGCGCCGACGGGCGCATACAGACGTGAAAAAGCACGTGTGTAGTGGTTACCAGCCGCGTCGAGCGGGAAGCTAGTCCGAGCTGTTTGCAGTTTAATCAGTCGCGACGATATTAATTATTTATTTTAATTGCCTCTTGCGCCGCGCAGACGGAATCGCGTTTGCGAACGTTTCCTCTCTGCCATTCGTGCCTGATGCTTCTGCGTGCGGACTTGGATGCACGCGATAGGCGAACTAATACATTCAAATATTCTTACTCGGCCTCGTACTTATAGGTTCGCTTAAATGCTGACATGGATAAATGCATCTGCGAGCACATATACACGCAAAATGTAGACAGGCACGCACAAGATGTGGAAACGTTCATTCTAATTTCCATATGTATATGCCTTCAAGCCCTGGAGCAGTGTCTTCTCGTTTTAACGAATGCCCGTTTGTACACGTTTGCGGGAGACTTTTTTGATTTACGTTCACGCTTGGAGCCATTGTCTTTAAACGAGGTGGTAGCAAATTTTGGCATGTAATTTTTACGGGGTGGCGCCATGCACCCGGGCCTCAGAGAGCTCGCAAAATTTACGTTATTATAACGCGAGTGATTTATGGTAATTATCGTCCGGGAGTGCGCGTGCGCGCACCTGAATGGAGACATGGATTTTTTGGGAAACTATTATCAATTGCGTGATTAACGAGCTGCCGTAATTTTGAGCGCGCAAGAGAACGGTATTATTATAAAGGCTTTATTTCGCAACGCGTGCGGTAATTTTTCAGGTAAAAAGTTAATTATGATTAAACAGTGTTGGAATTGATGTACTTTATGTTCTGGAGTTGCGTGGATAAAAGTCTTTTCATTGTTTCGATCAAATATTTCAAAAATGGATGAACATTGCTCTACAAAATGTTTCCGATAATTTAAGTAAACTTTTATTAATATACTTTTTGTACGCAGCATCGTAAAATTGAATTTGACACATTTTTCAAAATGTAATAATCGTCTTGGAATTCAGTCTCAGTTTCGAGGTGTAAAATTTATTGCTACTATGAATGATACTGACCAAATTTTATGTTTAATACAAAAAATGTAGATTAAACAAAAATCGTGAATGTACAAAACTTCCGAAAATTGATCTGATTATTGAATTTAAACTCCATTTCCTTTAGTCACATGTGGATCAACTCTTAAAAAAGAACAAAGATTTAAAAAAAAAAAAAAAAAACAAGTAAAGATATTTCACGAAAATTGAAATGAATTTGATAATCGATTCCAAGAACGATAAGACAATATCGACAGATTATTGTTGGATGGTGAAAAAGAAAAGTAACATCAGAAAGAAACATCCCAGAATCCAATTGTATTGATCATTCAAAGAGAAACTTGTCTTGAAAATCTATTTGAATCCAGTAAATTCACCTAGGTCAGGTTGTAGGTATTGTACTTGATCATGTAAAGATTATTTGACCTTTAAATTTGAAGATTATTTGAATTTGTTTGACCTTCACATAACCTTGAAAAGTAATATCAAGGTCAAGTTGTACATACGTATACTGTCACATATCAATCATTTGCAAGGTCGAAATTTCGAAAAAATATTAAAACTGCAATATTTAATATATTTCAATCTGTAAAATTCAAATTTTTCTCGTAAGTTACTAGCGTAATATAATGTGACTTCAGATCCGGGATCGATGATAACAAATACATAGTAAGACATTTGTCTCGTGACGATTATAAATAACTTCTTTTAGGGTCTGTGAAATTTCCATTATTTTTTTAGAAATAAAAAGCCTATAAGATTAAACGGGAAGCATTTTCCTACATCATTAGCTGAGAGAAAACATATCTATAAGATCATATAAAATCCGTAACTTAAAAAACGAAACCTCTCTTTGTTAAACATTGCTACTTTATCCTTTTGCGTAAATCGAATTTTTACAACACCCAAATTATTACACGTTTATTATAACCTTAACTCTCTCTATATTGCTATAAACAAATCTCGGATAGATTTCACTTAACAGTTAGAAACGCCAAGCTTGATTTCAGACCGCGATAACTTCATAAACCTTCTCGGCTCGACTTTATTGAAAAATATACAGAAGCTTATTTGTAAGGACATAAGGAGCAGGGTATAAGGCGCAGAGAAGCGAGGGTAAAAGAGCGATCGCAACGGGGAATGAAAAAGACGGCAAAGAGCTCTGAACTCTCGGGGGCGAGGGCATCCATATTAATAAGCTGGGCGCCGATTTCACGCCTATCGTGCCGCCACGACCGTGAAGATTTCCACCTCGAGATAACGCTTGATTTTCTACCTACGTAATAGTAAGAGAAGGAAAAAAAAGGAACACGTCGAGAGCGAAGCGCTCGAAAAAAAGGAAAGTCGTTTGCATAAATGAATGCATAAACTTTCTCGCATTGATCTTCAAAGCTACGTATATATACTTTGTGTCGCGTGCGCTGACCGAGTGCGGGACCTGTAATTAGCATAGATTCGTCGGAGCGCGAAAAAAGGTCGCGCGCGGGGGTTGAAAGGATTTCGCGCCAAGTGCACGTGTGTGTGAGTGTGTTGTATATGCTGCCTGCCGGAAGTGGGCCTTAATTACATTTTTAGATTCCTCCTTGGTGATACACAGTCGGCGTGAGTCATCGCTTTTTTCCGCCATCGCTGCCACCTCCGTCACCCTCCCGATATCGGAGTATTAAAATGAGATGAAATGCCCTGGAAAATTCGTTTCTTTTTTTCTCTGCGAGCTCTTACTTTGAGATTGCTGCTTGATATCATGGGCTGTTGAGCTCTCTAGTGCAGTACGACCATTTATAAACATTTTATGATTTTCATTGTAATGAAAATCACAAAAATCACTTTTGGATGTATCATG
This sequence comes from Eupelmus urozonus, assembly GCA_900480035.1. Classification (NCBI taxonomy): domain Eukaryota; kingdom Metazoa; phylum Arthropoda; class Insecta; order Hymenoptera; family Eupelmidae; genus Eupelmus; species Eupelmus urozonus. The sequence goes on from UELX01000549.1 coordinate 9,591, forward strand.
TAAAAGTTTGTAAATGTTATGCACTGTGCAAAAAGAATGAAAAAAACAAGTTGACATGTTATTAATGTCAAAATTTGAGTGAAATGTTAAGTTTGTAAATTCATGTTGTACCTACATCTGTTTAATTCATTTCTACAACATTCTTAATTAGTATGTATGGCATTTGACGTATACAGTCATAATTTCTTTTGAACAAAGAAGTTTCATGTTGCTTTACCGTAAATAAGACTGAGTTTAATTTTCTGTATTTAATTTTCTCCTTCAAAACGCACGTATGAGAGTTTCTCATAAAAGTCAGGTAAAATTAATTAGCATATTTTGCAAAATGCTAATTAAATGCTACACTACAATGCAATTTTTCTTACAATTAAAAAACTGGTAACCTCAATTTTAATAAAAAAATCACATGCTGTCTAAGCTTAAATAGAATGTTTATGTAGTCTTCAACTTTCTAAAAATATATTTATAATTAGAAAACCAAACATACCCTTTTTAAAAAGCGCTCATTAAAAATTTTCAAGTTATAAAATATACTTAAATTTTAATATTAGCCGAACACGAGTAGCGAGCCGTCGCGGCTCGATTCAAGTAGCATCTATCTAATAGATCACTAAAAAAGCAGCAGCTCTTCAACGCTTTAATAGCCCCGACCTCCTCTCGCATATCTCCGGCCTCTTCGTCTCTGCAAAACTAATTAGCCGCGCAAGGGATGAGAGGAGAGAGCTAATTAACTTTTTCCCGGCTCATATCAATCACGATTTTCTCGTGTGTCGCGCTCGCGCGCGTTGCGCCGTTATTCGATTATAATTACATCGATCACTCTCCTCTTTGTCAGCCGCGGATTTCCCGCGAGCTTCAAAAAGCGCGCGCATTTCGGAAAGCGACTGATGAAGTGTGGCGCGAATTAAAAAGCGCGACAGGACGTAATATTAATTTTTTTTTTTAATTTTTCGTTTTTTTGAGATGCTAATCAACTCCTGAGAATGGTAAAGATTAATTTCTATGACAAGTACTGGCGGCTTACGGTGGATGCATTTTTATTTTTAAGTTAATAAAAATTAAATCAATTTAATTTTATAATTTTTTGTAATTATGAACGATTAAAAACATTTGAATGAAAAATAAATAAAAATATTTCATTCAATTAAAATAAATGTTTTATTAGACGATTTTCTTCCATATAAAAAATTATTATTTTATACATCTGACGTAGATTAAGAAAGTAATGGTAGGTATAAAAAATTAGCACAGCAGTAATTTTGTAAAATGCTAATATTTTTATTTTTTATTTGTGTGTAATACACTGCCTCTGTTTGTTACGTTTTTAAATATCTAATCCCTATTTTATATAATTATTATGCAGTGATTTTATATTCTCAATTAAAAGGAAATATTTTATATAAAGCATGTATAAAATTCAGAATGTAAAACAATTAGAATTTATACATTTGTTATAAAATGTATTGTTACAAATTATTTCGCACTATTTTTCATTTACTCAGAATACAGAATACGAAATTCTTCACAGTTGTGAATAGAATTAAGTAACAATCAAAGCATATAAAACTTATTTTATGTATATACATGTTTGCACATGAAAAGTGATATCATACAAATATTCATCAAATCTAGTAGGGATTAAAAAATTAGATAACTTACTACTACCTATTCATAAAGAAAAAGGACAACTCTGGTCAAACTGTATCCAATAATCATAAAATTAAATTTAAAAAAAATTCTTGGTATAATAGCAACTCTAACTAAAAAAAAAAATATTGACACTATCGTGGTTTTCTAAAAAGTTTTCAACTCTGACATTTTTTAAGCTGTAACATAGACATTCCTGAAAATAGTATAGTATAAATAGTATAAAATAGTAGTCTTTAGTATGTAAATTATGAGTCCAAAAAATAGGTTTTGACAAATTTTTTTTTTTTTTTTCAATTCAAATTTATATTTTACGGACCTAAATTAAATTGTATGTACCTGTGGATACGTCATAGATGGCTCATTGAAGCATTATTATTATTTCAATTTCAAGATTGCTTCATTAGTTTTGATTTTACAAGCAAAAAGTACAAAAAAATTATGATTTCTTCACTTTAAAATAATTTTGACTGGGGAAAACATCAGCATCCGACTACGTACTGGCCTTAATGTAATGAGCCAATCGATTTCCAGGAAGTATTTTCGTCAGGAAAAAAATCTCTATTGATTGGCCTATATAGGAGCAGAGCTCGGCCAGCAACTCTCTTCGCTCCTATTGTCCGCTCGTCGCATTCGATGCGCTAATACGAGCCCTGCGTGAGTCGCGTGCGGCCCCGCGCTCTCACGTACGCGCGAACTCCTCCATCCCTCGGGGCTCACCCCGGTAGCGTAATCGGGTAATTGAATGCTAATGGTGGTGAAATGTTGGCCGAACTCGCCTGACCGGTCTGCAAATATGCTCTTCGGTGTTCAGCCACGAGAGGATCGCTGTTTGTATATACACTGCGCGCTCCAGGTATGCAGCGTGCAAGCTTGCCCTTGTGTGCGACTCGCAGTCCCTTTCGTTCGGGGCTTCTGTTGTTTCCGTCCGTCGAGACTGCGATGATATCTCAGTGAATTGGACTGGCTCGGCTTTTTATTTCTTCTAGTTTTCGTGGATGCAGATGGTGTAGGTGAAGTAGTGGAGCTGCATCGGGATTAAGTGCGAAATTGTGTGTTATGGATGTGCACTTTTGTCTTTTGTTGCAATAATTAAGCAGAAAGGTGTTTCGGTATTATCTTTAATTAATTTATTTTAGTTTATATTATTTTCATTTATTTTATTTTATTGAATATTAATAAAAATAATTTTTTTAATAAAGTTTTTACCTGCTTTATAAATATATACGCATTAAGAAAAATGTATTCTAAATACAGGAAGACAAATATAAAACTAGAATTGTCAAACTCTCGAAACAATTTTATAATCGCTCAGTTAGATGGTTAATTAAAAGCCGTTTTTTCGGTAGACAATTTTTTCCAATTTCTGTTAGACTTTAAAGTTCAAAAGCCAACATTCAAAATTAATAAAATTCATTAAAATTTCGATTTTATATAGTCTTATTAATGATAATCTATATTATTAGCCAATTCTATTAAAAAAATTTCCAAAATATTTGAAATGTTTTTTTTGTTGTGCTGAGGATACATTTATTTTTAATGCACCTACATTATAGAGCTCTTTATTCATATCTATTCTGGTACTAGTGCTATATTTAAAGTAACCTTATCCAGAGTTGAATAACTGCTATACTCACTACTATGGAGTTTATGTAGCTTGACTTCCTTATTGAATGATGAACGCTAGCAGGAAAGTTGTACAAATTAGCAATGTTCTACAAGTAAAAAAAAATAAATAAATAAATAAATAAAATAAAATAAAATAATAGTTTATTTTTCGATTTTTAAAAATGCAATATTAAAAATATAATATAATACAATGTACAAAATTATAGTTTACATTATATTATAGTTCTACTTCTAATTTCATATATTTTTAGACAAATAACCAAAATTTTTTGCGCATATTTCTGGAACGACGCGCACAGTATGTTAAAAATTTAATTTTACTCAGGCTATGCATTATACGATTAATTTTACGTAATAAAGACGATGTGCATTTCGTATTTTACTTATGCAATTGAAAAAGAAATTCTGTATTAAACGAGAGTCGGTGTAGACTACTTATATTACTCGACTGTAATTGACTGTTTCTCATCTTAATGAACAAATTATTTTCACCTCATTTTAAAGGTATAAAATTACAATCAAAGATTTTTCTCGAAAGTATGGTTTATTACGTCTTAAAAAGAAATTTTAACTTATTAAAAATTTTATTAATATAATATTAAAATTTTTATTTGATTTAAGTATTTGAAGGAAAAGAATTTTCTTCTTATTTTTACCAAAATTACTACTTTTCGACATAAATTAAATTAATCTTAAATTGACAAGTATAGTATAGAAATTTGAAATCACTAATACGTTAGTAATATTATACTTGATAAACTGTAATTATTTGTTCCATTTTTATTTTTAGATTACAATATTGATAAAAACTGATAAGGTCATAAGAACCGGCTGATTCATATTCCTTGCAGTTCAAATTAATAGGATCGCTACTTTTTCATGACTTTTTTGCAATCATACTCAAAACGAATAAAATATAGGTGACAGTTTATCGATATTCACTGAGCATAATTTATTAAAACTTTAATAAATACAATTGAAATCCCACTAAATTATAACTGATAGCGTTATTAAGTACAGATTATTTTTTTTTAAATTTTAAACAACAAATAATTTTTATTTTTATTTTTATTTTTATTTTATACATTGTATTTAAGAATTAAAACTTTAAAATGCTGAGTATACATTTTTCTTATTATAGTTAATTTTTTTTTAAAATATAAAACAAATAAAAAATCATTAAATAAAAAATTGGTTAATGAATTTTAAAAATTTCTCAAAAATAATGCTTATATTAAAAAAAAATTGTTTACATCAATGTCAGTTGAAATATTCCCCGAACGTTCGACTTTTGCTTTTACAGTCGCGGGAACACCCAGATAAATAGATAAAATATATAGATGTAAAAAGGCTTGAAGGTACTTTCGGGGTACGCTTCTTCCCCTCCCTCACTCTAGCACTCATACTTTCAGCATTTTTAAAGCTTGGTTGACATAGTTTCGACAGACACACGCCAAAGTTATGGCTTTCATATGTTTTCTTCCTCTCGTCTTTTTCCTTCTTTACTTTTCTCCTTCGCATCTTCTATTACATTTCCATATTTACTTTCTCTTTTAGCTCATCTTACTTTTTCTGTTTAGTTTACTACATTTTCGTCGACTGATAACAAATCACATTTAACTTTTACGTAAATTTAAAACTTATCTTAGCTTTATATTCTAATAAATAAACGAATAAGCAAGCGGCAAAATTGCCTAGCAAAAAAATACAATACTTGACTTAAAAAGTCCGATTAAATTTTGAGCTAAATTAAACTTAATACAATGATTAATTGTAGTGAGAATAATAATAGCAATACTTTCGAAATCCAATCCGCCTCAGCAATAAAAAATAACTTTAAAAATAAAATGCTCATTGCAACAGTAAATTTAGTAGTAATTACCTACATCATTAAAAATTATTAAAATACTCATATTATTGAACTTTTATCATTAAATGCTATTCCTACATTTTCGATTCTTTATTGATTTGAATGTCCGAAACAAAAAATATTATTAGATTCTTTAAAATATTATTACACTTTTTATATATTTTACGTTTTTTCTCTTTACAATTTGATAACTCTATAATAATAATCTCATTCATAGCATTTTGTAATAGGGTGACCCCCCCAAAAATAAGCAAAAAGTATTCAATTCCAATTTCCATTTTTAACTATAGGACTCATCGGTCCACCTCCATCTTCATATTCTTACTTGCAAAATATTTCGCGCAGGGGCTCGCCTGTGAGCGCGCGGACTCGTACTCGACACTGCGAGTGGAATATATACTCTCCAGGCGTCGTCCCCCGGCGATACTTCGCGCTTGATATCTTCGTCTCTGGTGTACCCCCGGATACTGCGCAGCACTCTCCTAAAATTGCGCCAAGAATAACGGATCGGGCCTCTATTTTTCAAATAAATCCTTAATGCCTGGAATCACTTTAACCGCGCCAGAGCGGAGAAGGAATCGGGGCTCGTGATACTGCGCTTTATTGGCTAAATTTGGCCGGGTCAGGTGGCACGGGAAGATGCGCGTCGCTGAAGATTTTTTTGTTAGGTTTGAGATTGACGAAATTGAAATGGCAAGTGGTACTTTAGGTACTTTAATATTGTTTTAAATGGAATTTTTTTGACATTATTAAAATATAATAATTAAAAACTCTGAAACTAATTTTAATTTATCTTCCAAAAACCCCATCAAATCAATCTCCCATAACCATCACAAAAAACAGTATTTTGAATCGTTATGGAAATATCCTCTTAGTACACTCATTTAAAACGACGTAACGGCGTTATTAACGACTCATCGCCGAACAAAAATACCCCGGCCGCCGAAATTTTCGTCGCAGCATGTTTGCGCATATGGCTGTTCGTTACACTTTATACGTGCGCGCGATAGAAATACCAGGCTCAATTTTCAGCGCACAAACACGATACAGACGCAAAGATAAACAGAAAAATAGAGAGCCAACTCGGGAGGTCGGGGCAAAAAGGCATAAAGACAAAGCGCAAGAGCGAAAATGAGGGGGGATACGTTAAAAAGCATAAAATGAGAAGTTAGAGATTATACGTAGAGAAAATAAAAAAAAGAGAGGAGAAAAATTTGATGAAAGATAAAATTAAATGGCATCAGGAGAGCCCGGGAGAAAGATAGTAAAAGGCGAGTATTAAAAAATGTACCCTCGCCAGAGAGCGCATGCAGCTTCACGAGGAGATACGAAAATCACAAAAGACAAAAATGATAGCCAAGCGTGCGAGAGCGAGAACTAGAGGCTTAAATCGGACGCGAAATATAAATGGAAGTAGACAAAGAGAGAAATAGTCAGACAGAGGCGAGAAAGCGCGTATACACACACACACACGTACACGCATAGGCCGTGCAGCAGGTAACTCGCCGGACGGTAATAACCATTAAAATGTTATAACACCCCTCTAATGACCGGTCACGCCAGTGTGACCCTTTGTTATTCCTCCGTCTCTCTCTGCTTCTCTCTCTCGCTCTCTAACGCAGGCGCGATAACTGCCGGTATTGTCGCGCACTTTATTATTAAACGAAGCGAGCCGCGCCCCCGCGCGGCCGAGCGCTGTAGTATCACTGGCGCTAACATGATTAAAGGAGCCCGCTTTGGCCTGGCCCTCTAATTGTTCTCTTTTTTCCCCTCCCTCTCTCGCTCTCTCTCTCTCGCTCTTTTGGACTAAACACAATGCGCGCGTATATAGGAGCTCGCAGCGGGCACCGATCGATGTTTACGTCTGATTGGACGGCTTGCGCGCAGGATAGATTTACACTTGCTTTGGGGCAATTTAACCAGGTTGGGAAGTGAAACGCGGGGCGCGGGCAAATATTTACGCGACATGCGGGTTTATGCGCGCGCTCGCCCAGAGCAAGTTTTTGGATTTGACGCGTTGAACGCTGCGCCGGGCGCTGAGTGGCTTTGCTTGGAAATTATGTTGAATGGATTTCGTCTTTTGTTATTCTGGAAGTTTTATTGATGCTCGTAATTGAGAGCTGTGGTGTTATTAGTTTACATGGAGAATAATTAAAAAATTGATTACGAATTATGAAAAAACACTATAATGTGAACGTATGTGTGAACAATCTTTCAATAAATTGTATCACGAAATTTAAAAATTAATTCTGAAAAATCAAATAAACAAATGACAATAAATTTGACAGTGATATCCGTTTTACAATTATCTACTTAATACTATTCTTTCTAAACGCACTACGCGCCTAAACAATTCTGAAAATTCCAAATGATCATCAGAAATCTGCTTACACAAGCTCGTAGCATATTTTATCCAAAGTACGTGGCACGTAATTCCATCTCACAACACAATTTCCCGGGGCACGCGTGCTAACATGATTTTGAAGAATACAAGCCGGCGCCTTGCGGACGCGCTCGCGAAAAATTCAGCCGGGCATTTTTCAATGAGCGCGCATGAAATTGACTCGCGGAGCGAAAACTCCGAGTTTTATCGCGCGAAAAAACAACGACGAGCGGAGCACGGACGTTGCGTGGAATATTTTCAGGCGCAACATTTTTCACTACCGGGATACTTTGCGCCTCGCTTTTTCTCGGAACTCGCAGAAGTCGATGATAATAAATAATTAATGATTGCACAAGGGCTGTTTTTAGTTATTGTTTAAGGAAATTAATACCGTAGCTGATGAGAGTTGCATTATTTGGAAGGAACGAATTTAATTTAGAATGTATGATGAATGATTTAATAAATTAGTTTTGATGTTTAATTTATACTCGAAATCTCATTATTATGCATGCAATTTAGAAAGGTAATTTAGATTGCAATTTAATAATGTAAATATTAAAAACAATATATAATATATCTTATAAATCTAAAAGGGTTGTAAAAGTTTGGTTTTAAATTAAAATTTCAACAAGAAATCTGGATTCTTGTAATTCAGGGGCTTTAAATTACACGACCATGTTTTTTAAATACAATGGATTATCGACTTAATTAATATACATTTTACGTCTAGACGAGGTCAATTTACATTTTTTAGAAATACAGTGTTCTAATTATTAAAAAGTATATAAGAATACAATAATTTTTAGCACCTATAAATACAATCATCAGATAAAACAAATACATTCACCTTCACCCTACTCTCACTTTTAAACCGGGGGTTTAACATTAAAAGACACCTCCACCCACAACAACAAACACTACAAACATTTCCATCAAACCCGTCAAATTCATCAACTCACAAAAATCTTCCCTAACTAGCATTCCTCCCACTCTCTCTCGCGCACCCTTTTTTCCTGCAATTTCCTGCTTCCTCTCCAACCTTTTTTCCCCAGCATCAGATTCCATTTTCGCCACGGAGAAAGAGAAAGAGAGAGCCACAGCGCGCGCCTCTGATAAATCTGGCCGTCTTGCCGCCTCCTCCTCCCGCGAGTGCGCGCACTGCTACAGCGCGGCGTCGCGGCAATTTGTCATGATTTAAGTATGAGATTACGCCGCGGAGCATTTATTATGCGCGCTTCTCCCTCTCCAGCGCGGAGCCGGCTCGCGCGCGAGCGAGAGAGCCAGTCGTGAGATGCTCTTATAAGGACTTCATTAGGGAACAATGCTGCGCTCTGCAAGACTGCCTCCGAGCTCGCTCTGGGCTTTCGATTACTTTTTCGGAAATCATTCCCGTACAAATGACTTGGAAGGGCTTGATTTTAGAGCTGAGATGGAAGAGGTTGGGCTTTTGCTCGCAAAATTTTCTTCGGTGTTTGTGAATTTAAAGTAATGTATGCTAATGGTGTAATACTTTGCGTTATGAATTCTATGTAAATTGTTGCCTGCAATCTGCAATGTTTAAATTTGTATATTTTTTGAGAGTTGCTGTGAATGTTTGAAGTATTTTAATATGAAAAAATTATAGATGAAAATTGAATAATTTACAAATAAAAATTTTAAATAAATTATAAATGTATGCATGGGATTAAATTTTACGAAATGAATAAATACAGTCCAGCTCTAAATCTAGATAAAAAGGAAATCGGATATAAATTGATACAATTACCAATTTTAATTACATTCTAGTAATTATGAACTATGACTTTGAATAATAAATGCTCTAACCGTACATTTATAGACTCATATAAATTTCTTGTTTGAATACATTTTTCATATCTTATTTTTCTAATATGATATTTTTATAATATGAACATATAAAAGATGCAATAAGTTATTAAATATATAATAATCTTTTCATATAAATTTAATAACGAAAGAATTTTGAAGTATTTGGACGACCAAATTAGATATTCATAATAAATACTTATAGAAGTAGCTTTTATCATTTTAAAATAAAGAAAATCTAGCTTTGTGGTGCTTTCCTCGAGTAACTATCATCCCCTACTTTACTTTACTGGAAATTTAGAATTGTATACATTAGAATGTATATATTAATATAATCATATCTTAGAACAATCATATTTTCAACAATTTATATAAAGAAAATAAACATAGTGAACAATATAATATGTAGATTGTTTATTTTATTAGAATTTAAAAAAATTAGAATAGTAATACAGTAATATTTTGATTCCGTTTACAAAGTATATTAGATTTATTTAAGAAACTTTCCTTGTATCATAAATCAAACTATTCTATAAAAAGAAAATATAAACGTATTAAACATAAATTGTAAAAATTTATTGAAATACTAATTTCATTAATATTCAAAAGTTGGCAAATCAAGTATCTATCATCTAATTAGCGACGTTTCGGCATTCCATTTTACAGTTCACACTCAAATGACTCATAGAATCCGATAAATTTCACTCACTCAAAAATTATTTTCCCAATTTTAAACATTCTGTATTTACTGGTTCTCTGCAATGACATGCAATATCGTCGATCTTCCAAATTTCTAGTCAATAAATAATGAGTATTCTAAATGTTGAACCAATCCATTCCTACTAAGTATCAAAAAATAATCCTAATCTTTTCTTACAAAAAATACCTTATTTATCACATTCACTTAACTAAATAAAAATTGTATACATCATTCTTGTATTCAGCCCCCACCTACTTTCATAGTTTCCTCCAAATGCTTCCTATTTTTTTCTTTTCTTTCCATTGCTGATATCTTTTTGAGGACAAAAAATTTTTTCGAACGCTGCCTCCTCTTCCCCTTCTCATTTATTCCAACTCGACGCGCTCTATCCTCTTGCACCTTCTCTTTGTCCGGAGCAGTGTGATTCTTTCTCTCGCGCCACCCTCCCCCTTTTCAATGTAAATGTAATCTCTCTGTTTATCTTTTCCAGGACATTCGGCTTCCTATGTTTTCTCAGGTCTCGCGCTCGCTCGCTTTGTCGTTGGCTTTTTTTCTCGACTTGCCTTCTCGGCCGTTATGCTTATTCCGGGCGCGAGCCTCGTATGCGCCTTTTCTCTTTATCTCTCGCTCGGCTTTCTCCCTCTCTCGCTCTCCCTTGGTGAAAATTTATTCAGATTCTCGTTTACCCCTCTAATTTCATCTTTCGCTCCTCTTTGGGTGTGTGCCGCTCTCGGCTTTTTCGAAATGAGAAGTCACGTCGTTTAATTCTTCAGAGTCAAATTTTCGGGTTTGCTAGAGCTGGGCGATGTATACTATTTTTTAATTAAGGTGAAACCCCCGCGAAAATGCTAATTTGGAATATTTTAAAAGTACAGTGCAAATTTTCGGTATAACATTAAGCACCTTCGTGTTTACTTTATTTGGTATTTGCTTACTTAGTTTTAGCGAATGAATTACATTTAAATGTAAAACGTTTTACTTTCTGAAAGCATTAATAATCTTCACCTTTTGTTTATTTAAAGTTTAAACTAGCGGTTATCAAACATCCGTTTTCGTTTAGATATGTTAAAAGTAAAATTATCAGCTTTACAAACTGTTTAATAATGTTTGAATTTCAAAACTAAAATTATATAGGTTATATTAATGAAGTATTATGCAAATAAAACAAATTATCCAGTAAATCATGTAAGAAAGGTAAACAATTTATGCGGAATGAAAAAACATTATAAGAATCAGTAGTTATGTGTCGAGTTTGGTCAGACAATGTTGTAAAGTAACTATTGCACTTTTTTAGTCTTAGTTTCTTTTCTTCTACATTTTCATGCTTTTAAAAATTGGTTTCGTTTTTAATAATCGTAAAAATATTTGCATCTACAAATGCTGGAGTAGGAAAATCTACCAATGTATAAGTGCCAATTCCTATTTCTAGAAATTGCACAAATCTAATATTATTACACTTGCTCTTATTATAATTCATTAGTAATTAACTAGTAGAAGGTTCAAAGTTATTTACTATCCCTGTATTATTTTAAAATTCATCCACCAAAATAAAAAACCCATAGCGATCTCCATCTCCTCATTCGAATCCATCCAACGATAACTAAGTAAAATACCGTCTCAGATCCATCCACCTCAACACGCACTCTCCCAGCGCACTAAATCAAAGAATCACACCCCCCGCAGCCGTATTAAAAAATCTCGGGCATCAGATAAAAAATTCCGACATCACGTAGCTCCATCTTAGCCGCTCGGCGTGAAAAGCGCGCCAGCCGAGACGATCCAAGAGCCGCAGACGAAGACGCAGGCGCGAAGGATTAGCCCCGGGGCACGCGCCCCTAGGACAGCGCTCTCCACTTTCGCCTGAGTGCCGGCGCGGCGGAAAATCACGTTTTTAGACGCCGGGCGGCGATGAGCCGAAGGCGCAAATGAGAGCTTTATACGAGCGCCACTCACTGGCCCGGCTGTATATGTGGCGGAGGGAGAGCCCCAGAGATCGCGCAGTATATAATCCTTTTGGAGGAGGATGAACGCGCGCCGGCACTCGGCGACTTGCGGCAAGCGCGCGGGCTCAAGGCTTGAAAAAGTTGCAGCCACTTGTGAGCGCACGGCTCGCTGCGGATGGCGTGAGAATGAGAGGAGGGTGTTGGGATGGCTGCTCGGAGTGGACTTTCGACGTATGATGATGGCTATATGAGACGGGAGTTTGGTTTTTTTATTTAGGACGTGGTGGGAGTTTAAAATTAAGGTTGCGATGATTAACTTAGGTTTCTGAATGTCTACAGTTTGATATTATTTATTTAAATTTTTTGAATCTTACTGTGTATTCTAAGAATTATTATTCTGTATAGTTCTGATGCAATGTGTACAAATTATTTCGAACTTTTATACAGACTTGTTTTTACAAGTCATATTTTTGGATTTTGACCCTTTATTCTTTATATTGATGTTTCTTATGAAGACTACCACTTCTTATTTCATAAAAATCATATTTTTGAATCTTTAAGAAAAATTCAATAATACTTTATTAGATTACTTAAAAAAGGATTTAGTTTTTTAAGAAAACTTATACATGCTAGTTTCCTAAGATCAAGTGACGATTGTTTTTCATAATTTATAATTAATAAATTTAAAATAGCTGAAGGCTAAGAAAAAACTAGTTTTTCTGTCCTAAAAGGTACATAAAATGAAATCTATTTCCACCAGGGTAGTATAGAGATATAACTAATACCTACAAATAAAATGTATAAATCTAAAACATACAACATTATTCATAATTCATTACACACTAACGATAACTTTTTCTCTTTCTGTTCCAGGGACTACTACTACGATAGGTGAGTTTAATCTCCTCAATTCGAAATATCGGCATAAAACTCGCAGCCGGCAGCCCGTAAGTACCTACTTCCAGCTCGAAACTTTGAAATTACATCGAACGAAAATCACCGTACAAACAAAACGATCCTACGAACAAAAAAAAAGAACTGCTGCTACGACCCCGTAGCCAACGCAAACAGAAATACCGTGAAGCTAATCGCAAGAGCTGCTCATAATGCAATAAACTCGGCGCTTACCTTCCCCCCTCTCTCTCTTTCTCTCTCGGAATATCGCGGCATAATCGTTCGGGCGAGCGGCTGCCAGGCTAAGTTTCGAAGCACCGCGTAATCTCCGGACTGCCTAAACTCTCGCTTCGCTCCTTTATACGACGTTTACGCCGGCGCAGGCCTGCGATCGAGCGAGAGAAAGCGCCCTGACTATCCGATTTCGGATCGCTGCCGGGAGATTCGCCGTGTGTGTTTAGCCGGAGGGCTTGTCTGATCGGGGGAGGAAAGAAATTAGCGGCAGATGGAGCGGAAGGAGGAAAAAATTGTGATTGACTGGCAGGTTCGTTTGGGTTTTTCTTTAAAAATAATAATTTTTAATGGGTTGGATGGATTTAATAAGTCGAGTGTCTGTTCTTCGCATATAATTTATCTGTTGGAAATTTGATATTTTTTAATTAAAAATTTTAGAGAGTTAAGCTAAATAATGGAGAATATTTTCAAAATTTAAAAGTATTTATTAATTTAAAACTATCTGGAAAACGGTAATTTTAAAAACAGCATTTTTTTAATTAGATCTCTCTTGAATTTTTCAAATTATGCTAGGCCGTTAAAGGTTTAATAATTACATTAAAACTGTCTCAGATTATTGATTGAAACTATATTTTAATAATGTTATCTTAGCACCCCTTTATTTTCACAAATGTTGAAGCTTTGTTAAGTATAAAATAAAAATAAAAACCGCTTACTGGAATTGAAAAATCTACACATAAGAAGAAAAAACCCAAATAGATAAAACGAAAAAAAAACGAACAAAAAATTGATTTCTAAAGCTAGTACAGATCAGCCTCTAGAAAAAGGGAGTGCCTCTGCCGCGGTGACTCTGCAGGAAACAACCGATGTAAATTTGTAAAACACTCGTCGCGAATTCACGGCTGGCGATCAGCCGGCATGGGGGCACGGGTCAATGACAACGGTAATGACAATGGCAATGGCAATTCGTGAGGGAGGCGGTCGGGAAAGCTCGAGCGAGCTGGAAATTCAATTAAGTTTAATGGGGGAGAGATCGAGCGTAGTGCGATGCTTTCTCTTTCTCGCTTCGGAGAAAAAGGCGGAGAGGTAGGAGAGGGGGGCGAACAGCGCGACGCTTGACATCCGTGATTCCGCGCAATGAAGATCCGAGAAATTAGAAGGGATGAAAATAAAAAAAGGGCCTCGCTCTTTGTTATTTGCATTTTATCGTTCGGGGGTGTGTATACATCCTCGTCGTTTCCTTTTCCCTCTCGCGGCGTTTAACTTTTCACTCGTGTTAATGGTTAGGGTTGCTGGTTTCCGTGAGTCCGGCGATCGAGGATTAGGCCTGTGGGGAGATTCGAAAATTGCGGACTACTTTGAGATTGGAGATATTATACGTGGCCTGGTTTTTATGCAGAGCAGGAAGAGAGGTTTAATTGGGGAGGTGATTATTTTAAACTGTAATAGTAATTAATTGTGGATGTAAGATAAAAATGAAAAGAGAATGTTGGAATCGTCACGTTTTCAAGTTTTTAAATTTGAATTCTAATTAATTTCGTGTATAAAAGGGTAATTAAATATATTTTGCTTTGTAAAAAGTGTTAGTGATAAGAAATTTTATAATTCTAACATTTAATATCTTAAAAGCCACTGATTTCTATGAATAAAAACATAGCTAATAAGTTAGCTCCTTCAAATATTGAATACTCTATATTCAAGTAAATTTTAAATAATTGTATAGTTTACTATTAATTTATTGAAGCCTGGTGGTAAATAAAACTGAAACGCGCCTTGAATTCAATTCTATCAAAGATACTAATCTGATAGCCCAAGTTTCTTCTCCATCTATCGCCACTTCATTCACATTCACGCAAACACGGTTTAATATTTATTCCGCAGGCTTTATACCCATCCAAGCTCCTTCCTTGCCTCTCGCTGACTTTAATTTCGCTATCTCCCTCTCTCCGTTTTTTTCTCTATTTAACGGATTTTCCTCGCCACATCTCTCTTCCCTCGTTTTGTTCCATTTTCGGACCCACCTCTTTCTTTCTTTTTCACTTTTCTCTCTCCAGCTGCATCGCTGCATTTTGTTTCTCGCGGCGTTGGTGCGAGAAAAGAAGAGAGCGAGAGAAAGAGAGAGAGAGAGAGAGAGAAGAACAAATCGGTTGGCTAGGCCGGTCACGCAGACTCCTCCTGAATTGCGACAATTAAAGCAAAAGAAGCGCACCGCGGCGACGGCGCATTGCGCATGCATACTAAATTATCCTCGGATTTGTATGTGCGAGCCACCGACTTTCTCTATCTTTTTTTATGCCTTCTCTCTCTCTTCGGCCCGTATTCCTCTTTTACGTGCCTTCTTTTAACCTCCTCATTTCATTTATTTTTTGTTGCTACCTTTTTGCTGTTTCTCTCTCCCTCCCTCACTCTTTGCTTTCTATTTCATTTTGTATTTTTATCTTTTTTTTGTCGCTGCTTTGTCGGATTTCTTTCTGCGCGCGATAAATTTCTGATTTTCTATGAACCCGAGTGTTTTCATGAGAATTTAATTCACTTTAGGATGATAAAGTAGGCTTTTAGATAAATTGCTGTTTATTACAATTACACAAGTAATCCATAAATTTACATAATGTTTTTGCTTTCTTACTTATTAAGTTTTGTGACACTGGAAACATAAATTTTTAAAAGAGCATATTGTACACGTGATTTAAAGAAATTCTAATCGTAAAATACTACTTTTAAAATGCGTCTATGCAAATATCTATTTATATGACTATTTCTTTACTTTTAAATCTTATACTTTATCGATTTTAATTTAAAATAAATTATTTTTTGTTTTCTATAACGCGATGGCAACTAATTTTAATAATTGTATACCAAAGAACATAAAGTGAATCGTTTTCACCTATATCTGAAATTTATAGTAAAAGTCGAAAGCGAGCAAACGCGAGATTAAAGGGAGTGCTTTTCGTGGAATGAGAAAATGAATCACACAAAAGCAAAAAAATCTACTTATCCATGGTGCAAAGTACATTTTTAAACACAATTTATCACAAAAATTGATGTTTATGAATTTTTTCGAAAATTCCGTAACATATTTTGCTGAAATTTAGACAGATTTTTCGTCTTAACAAAAGAGGTGATATTTTCGGTTTTACTTAATTCATTTAAAGTCATAAATGCCTCGATTAAATTTTTTTAAAAATCGTAATTTGAAGAAAATCTCAAAAAACGTTTAATTTTTATGGAAACTTATTTGGTAAAAGTTCAATTTTGAGTTAACAATTCAAATTTCATTTTGAGAATAAAATTATTTTTTAATAAAATCTCCTTTTAATTTTTTATAATAACTGAAATCAATTTACATTTAATATAAAATTTTTATCAAAAAAAGATTTTTATAACATGTTAAATAAGTTCTTTTCCATAAACTTATTACGTTGCAAATTTAATAAGAATAATATTTTAATATCATTACACGAAATCTTTTTCTTTCTCAAAAAAGTATTTACTAAAATTAATTTTATAATTATTATCTTATTATAGAATTAATTATTCAACAATTCAAACAATTTTAATTACCAGAAGTTACAATATGCAATACGAAACGAACTATTTTCCTTACTCTTTGAAAATAATTGCTAAAAACTTCTTAAACATAATAAATCACAATAAACGTTACGCACTACGCGCCTTCGCTTTAATTAACTTTCCACGCCACTCTTACAACCCTTAGTTTCCACTTATTTCCAAAGACTCCATCCCTGTCCCCAAGACCCTTTTCTCTCACTCGCTGCACTAGCCGGCTTCGATATAGAAGCGCAGAAGGCGCCCAAAGGGTCGAGAAACGTTAGTACGCGGAAAGGGCCCAATAAAAAAGTCAGCGACCAGCGGCATTTGTCGGCTTATGCGGCGCGCTGGCGCAATGGCTCGGCTTGATAATTTTCTCCGCCAGGCAGGCGCCCCTTCTCGGATTATCCTGTCGTCCAGGAGAAAATCACTCCTCCATCGACTATAATAAAAAAAATCTTTTTTCCCCTCTGTGTTGTTCGTTTTCTACCTCTCTCTCCCTTTTTGTGCTCGCCTTTTCCGTTTACCCATACACGTGCGGAGTTTAGAAATATTTTCCAGCCAGACAATAAAAAGAAATGAACGGGGAGTAAAGTGAATATGAAAAAGGAAAATAATGCGCGATTTTGCTTTAGAGTCTAGGTTATTTTATATTTTATTGTTTCTCGTCGAATATCGATATGCAAAAAAATCCATACCGAATTTGTACTATAAAAGTTTTATTTGCCAATTGTATCACTTGATGTATTTAAAAGTATTCGAGTTTTTATAAGGAATTTAAAAGAATTAACAGGTTAAAGTTTAAATACAATTGAAACTTAATATCATACTAATATTGTATTAATTTTAACTTTTTAATCAAAACATTTTAATCAAAAGATAAACTTTATTATTTGTCCAATCAAAAATATTTATATCCAAACTATCCACTTTAAGCAAAAACTATATGCACAAATTCGTTCCACTAGTATATCTTCATCAATTCAAAACTAAAGACATACAAATTTCGGAGTTACCTCTAAAACGAGAAATGACAAATCACACAGAGCCATCTGAACGGTTAATTAACCCCATCGAAAAATTAAAAATCCTCAACGCACCGGGCCGGCGAGTTAAGGGCTTCGAGAGACACGGCGAATCAGCTCTGCTACCTCGTCGTCGTCCTCGCACTCGCATAATTTGGCGAGCCGCGCCCGTGTGCATAAAATACAGCAGCCCCTTCCGCCTCCTAATTCGCCGGGCAAACTCGTCTCGAGCCGCTCGTATAAGCGGAATACGCGCGTTGCTGAATAAACCTGGCCGCTCTCACACACCCACGCAGGCACGTATATTCACTCTCTCAAGGCAGTCTCGGCGTCGAATTCAGCTCTGTGCGTTGCGAGGCGGCAAAAGGAGCCCTAATTCGCTGTATCAAAGCGTCACGTGCGGGATTGCTGGGCTCTTTATATTTTTCAGCGGCTCAACTGGCCCGTCCGCTTGCGCGCGAATTAAGCTTATCCCTTATCTTTAAATGGGAAAACGCTTTTGTGCGAGTCCAGAACTACGGGCAGATTCCAGCCGAGCGGGAGCTTTTTCGTGCGAGTCTTGATTTTGCAGCTTTATCAAGGGCTTTTGTATTTGTTGGGCAGTGTGCTTTTCATAATTTTTTCTTACGTTTAAAGTTGAATTTTTAATTCAACAAAAGATATAACATATGGAACAACAGCTGCATAATTTGATAAACTTGCAGTAAGTTAGAAAAAGCAACATGCAATGGAAGAAAAATATAGCTATTTTCGAATTTGGATAAAAAAGAATAATTATTTCGCTTCTGTGAGCTGAGAACGCACTGGTGCCTCCGGCTCGGAAACTGGTAAGTTGGTAATGCCAGTGAATAAAAGAAGATCCTTAGTTCAGTAGTTAGCCATCCTAGAGTTGGAATATGTTTATGCTCAGGAGATATCAATTTTTTATACTCCCCAGAGGAGTAACATATTATTTTTTTAAAACGTAAAACGTCTCAATTTTAGTATATTACTTAAATTGGTTATTAACTGTTATAACTTTTTAGAATTGCCAACTGGTCCTTATATGGAGAATAAAAATAGAATGTAACAAATATTAACAATAACAAAACAGTAATAGTAAGAATAATATTAACACAAATAATAATAGGAAGAAACGTAAAAAAAATTAAATAAAGAAATAGAGTGACGTGAACAGAATTAAAGGCAACAGTAACGAAGACAAAGAAGTTGAAAATACCAACCGAAATGAAGAAATCCAATAAGTTTCAGAGCAACAGCAACCGCTAGCTCCGTAAGACGGAGTAGGGGACTACAACCATACACATGCACACAGCCACACACTCTTACAAACAGACGAGTACACACATACTCAGACGAAGGACTAAGTCTCAAGAAGGAGAGAGCAGCCGCCGGACAGGCAGAGACGGAGTGGACAGCCGGCCAATCTAGCACCAAACATCAGCTGATCCGCGGGTCCAGCGTAACACACGCGCCGTGGCGGGGTGTCGCGTTAATCAGGGACATCCTCTCCTCTTCCCCTAAGACATTGCTCTCTCTCTCTCTCCCCTCTCTCAGTGATCCAAGGGGGCTTTAACGGAGGACTACCACGAGCCGCCCGGTGCAATCTGAACTCCTCCTGGAGGACGTGCGCTGGCTCTCTAATCCCAACGACACATATTAAGTGCACGGATCGTCGAACGACCCGACAACTGGCCAGTATCGTTGATTAGCATAAACATCGAGCGCGTTCTGTAAATTATAGGGTGCGAGGTAAAGGTGGGTAAGGGTGGGGGTAGTGGAGCATTGGTTATTGAGAAGATGGAGGGATGAGGTATGCTTTTGGAATGATCGAGATGTTCAAGATGGTATACAGGGGTTGGTATAGTGAATTGATTTTTTTTTAGAGAAACGAAAATAGGATAAATTATTGGAAAAAGTGTTAACTCAAAATGATCGGAATTTTTATAAATATTATTCATTATTTTTAACTCGTGTTGTACTACTTAAATATATCCAACAATTTGCTAATAAGGTTTTCTTAACATTTCAATAGTGTAAAGATAGTTATTCCAAAATTTTCCATTTTCATTTATTAAAATTGTAAAACATAGTTATCTCAAAAAGATTTAATGTATATCTAATATTTTATTTGATGATTTAAATCGATAGCTGAGAATTTTTCTATAAGTCTATAGTCTTTTGTATAGAATGTCTTGAAGAAAGTAACTTCAGCGCTCTTTAGAAAACATCTTTTTTGTTTAACGTAAAACCAATTGATTGATTATTATTGTTCTCTAACTAGAATAATTGTAAAACAAATCGTGAATATCTTTGCTTTAGTAAATAATTAAATTCAACGCTAGAGAATTAACGCTTAGATAAATATGTCGTTTTCATATAGATAGACAGTATACACGGCGATCATAAAATATCGAAGACCCGGATCACATTTTTTCTACTATTCAAATGCGATCGATGAAGCAGGGGATCGAGGTGTAAAAAATTTAGGGGTTTTTCCGCGGATGGTAAGATAGGATATATTTATTTCAAACATTCGAATGAGTTGCTTGTATCTGTAATTAAAATAATAAACGTTTTTATAATCAACAATAGAAGTAATGGAAATAAGGAGTATTTCATTGTTGTACAGTCGTAGCAATAAAAAGTATAAAGCTATTTTTGATAGAAACAATTAATTTTTACTCAAAGTTATTATTATTTAATTTATCTTCTTTAGTACTATTATAGACTATATTACATACTAATGAATCAATATAATTTTTTTTTTAATAACTCGACCAAGTCTTTTAAACTTTATTATTTAATTCTTCATTTACTTCGGCTGACATTTTTATAATTTCGAGTTTTTAACTGTCTGTCATTCTTTTCATGAATATCAAACATGTTTATTTCATGAATTAATAATTATAACATATTATTCCGTACAAAAAATTGAAATTTTACGGATTTTTTAAAATTTTTTTGACGTTAATTTAAAAGTATCATTTCTTTTTAATTCTGTCCAAATGCATTTTCATATTTATCATTAAATTAAAAAGTAAGTACATATATAAGCGGGAATCCACTTTTTTTTCGCATTTCCACTAAAAAATATCTTTACAAAAATTTAGCAATATCATGAGCACCTAGGGGAAAAACGAGAATAATACCGAAACATTTTTCGTATCCTTATTACAGCAACGCTAGGCCGTTAACAACGCCATAAATGCGATATTGCATCTCCAACATCACTTTTTCTTTTTTATTAACCCTCGGCGCCGACGATGTCTCGAAGGATCACCCTCGGCTAGCGGCGAAAAAAAAAATCATGAAATTTCTAAAGCTCAATTTAAAAAGCTCACGCACTTTTGGCTCCCATAAATTCCACTCAGCATGCCCTAAATATTCATTCGGAATGCATCGCCGAGCAGTCATTATTACGCGAGGGCTGCCCTTACAACGTATTTGATTATTACTCGTGGACTCTTGGCTGCTTTTATTTTCATTTATAATTTTCTATGAGTTCTTTCATTAAGCTATGGTAATCTGTTTCAATAAAATTATATTTGATAGCACGAAATACATAAATATAATGATTGCAATGATAGTTTTGACATAGTTATTCATACATATTACAATTATTGAACAATGAACAATCGTAATTCTATTCTATTCAAACGTTGGTCAAGGTATTTTGATGTTTTTAAATAAAATAAAGATAAAATAAGTATAGAATAAGTCTTCTCTTTAGCAATCAGAATTTAATTTAGTCCAAATTTCAATTGCAGTTTTAAAGTGGAATGAATTTATAAATGTATATGTTTGTGCTAATTTTCGTTTTCCTCAATTTGAACTCACGATCCACTGATTTATTTTTCTTGGATTAGAGTCGTAATTTTACTTTTACGCTATGGAGATTTCTATTTTGAATTTCATCATCTGATAAAACAAGTAAGATAAGTGATGTAAGATAATAAGTAAAGGTAGTAATGGGGGCATTATATATACAGCAACATGTTATATCTTAATTATATTTACAAAAATACAAATTTTTAACACCAGTGATCTTTTATGGCAAGTACTTTCAGTAATATAAGACACTTAGAAACAAACGAGACAGATATTTGTAATATTCTCGCAGAGACTTATACAAGCAAGTACACAAATAATTTTCTATACTATTTTGAAAATAGTCACATTTAAATTCTTAATGACTATAGTGCTTCTTCTAAAAAACAGCTTTACAGTAACTATTATTTTTTAATTTTTTACTCAAAACCGATTGTTTGCATAAGAATATCTAATAATAGATACTTTACTAGTAGATACTTTAACCACAAATCGTTTTTTATTGCTTAAATCTAGGGATTAAAACATTTTTTATTTATTCATTAACTGTTAGAGATTTTTGATATCTTAAAACTGACCTTATTGAAAAACTGAGAATAAGTCAAAGAGCACTTATTTAAATATAAGTATAATAATCATAAATAAACACATCAGACATATTGATTACTTATGAAATGAAGAAATAAAACTTCAAACAGCAAAAAATGTGAACAAATCTATAATGAAAGTTTCAAACCAGTTGCAAATTTTTTTTAGCTCAGGATCCATTATTTGGCTGAAAAAAGTACGATTTCTCATAAATAAAATAACCAATTTCTCTCTCCCTCTCTCTCTCTCTCTCTCCCTCCCCCTCCCTCTCTTTCTCTCCCTCGTCGGCAATCCGCGTGCGTACATAACAGGCAGTTTCGAGCTACTTGCACGGCCAACATATCGGGTTACACAGGGCCGCACGCTCTGGCCTCTAATTTTGAATGACGTTTGTATACGCGAGAGAGGGAGGTGTCCGAATGAGAGCTGCCCCTGCTGGGAAAACGCCTCTTCCTCTCCCTCTCTCCCTCTCTCTCTCATGGGCGCGATGTCGTCGGGTTTTGCACCGCGATCATATTATATTCGCCACGTGCATTCTCCCCCCCCCCTCTCTTTCTCTCTCGCTGTAATGCGCGAGGTGAGAGACTGATCATTAAGCGGTAATTAGGGGTGATTTGCTGGGTCCGGTAACGTGAGAGCAGCCGGCGCTGCGCTTTTTTACGAAGGAAGGGTGTTAATTATTCAGGTGTTGGAGCGACGCGAGAAAAATGGGTGCGAGTGAAAGATGAGGCGGAAAAGAGGGACTTTGTTGTGGACCAGATAATTTGAAGGGCCGTTTTGCTTTTGTATAAATAAGAGGCGGTGATGTGCTTTTGTATGAAAGAGTTGGTGGTTCTTGGATTTTATGAATATGCATTGTCACTTGAAGATAAAAAAATTTAGTATTTTTAATCACAATTTATATTATACAACCTAAGAGCGTTTATTTGATAAGAGAATTAACAGATATATTTTAATAACATTTTATACGTTAGAATGCGATTTCTATTGTTACTCTTAACCTTTTGCGAGACTTTACCTGTGAGTCAAAATATTGAAATTTTGATTTTCAGACATTTAATACAGGAAGATTGAATTTTGCAGTTTTCATTTACATATTTTAAAGCTATTGGAAGACAGTTTTCGTTAATAATTTATGAAGAAGGTAAATTTCTAAGAAATAATTATAGCATTTCAAATACTTGTTATAAACAAAACTCAAATTTGACTACAAAAAAATTCTCATAAAAATTTCATAATAAAAAGTTAATCCTTACATTCTTTAGTAAAAATAACCACAACAACTGCTGGCAGCAATCCTTCTAATTAACAATATCAATAAGTCCCAAACTAACCATATAATCAAACCCTCACATAATTCATCTTTCACCCACTGCCTCACGTCCCTTGCAAACATCTCCACACCTCAGCTTCCTCAATAACTCGTGACACTCCTACTCCCAACAAAAAAAAAAAAAAGATACTCGCTACGGGGATTTGACAAGGATTTCCGCGAAGCGGTCGCGTATTGGCACGCTTCGAGCTCGCGACACTCGACAATGACAGGGCAATCGTCCTCGAGTTTCGCGCGCGTGCACACACCCACACTAGAGCGCAACGAAAGCGAAAGACACAGGAGAAAGCGCTAGCTGACAGACAGCTGTAATCAGTATTGCAAACGAGATTTCCTTTTCGACGAGCGTCGAGCTAGCGGCCGGTGTCCATTGTGCCGGGGCCACATTGGGACGAGAGGTTTGGGTATGCAGAGCGCAATCAAGCCAGCGCGCGGAGTGTGCATAACCACCGCACAACGAGTGGCCAGCGAGGGAAGATTAGTGAAATCGCGCTCTCGAAAATTCAAGCCGCGGAACGGCTGGACGACGGGCAAAAAGCGGAATGAAGGAACGCTCGAGGGGAGTTATGAATGGTAATTTTAGGTGTGGACGCTGAGGGTATAGTTAAAACATCGATTCGTGGCTCTATTTTTAATGTTAGATTTCGTCGAGGTGAAATCAAAATTGAATTGCTGTTCTTAGAGGAAATATATGCGCATGTAAGATTTGTGAAAAAATTTTTTTTGTTCGTGAATAATAATAGAATTGTTGAACTTGAGATAACACTAAAAGTATAAGAAATATATAGATCTAATATCGTAATTAATGTGAATAAAATAAAAATATATAAATTAATGAAGTTTTTTATAGTGCATTATATACAGTTTGAACTTTTCATAAGAAAATTATTAGTATTATTATTTTAATAGTACATATTATACATTTCGATTTTAAAACGTGCACACTAAAAAATAGTAATACTAAAAAGCATACTAATTACATAAATAATATTACCATATTTATGATAATAATTATCACTTACAAACTAATTTTTACTTTATATTTTAAATAATTTACTCCCTTGAAAAAGTATCATATCTAATAAAAACAGCTACATATTGATTTAAAGATTATTTTAAGAATTTTTACTTCCCAACTTTGTAATACTAGCAATGAAGTTCGATTTTCAAACTGAATTTCAAGCATTTCTTGCCAAATTGAAATTATCTTTAATGAAGTTCGATTTGCAGACTGAATTCTAACTTCGAAATTCCCTGCAAAATTGAAATTAACTCTTTAAAACTATTACTGTTGTATTAATCTTGATATGAAAACTAAGTGTAATTGAAAACTTAATAATTATAAAAAAATAAATAATTGATTAGCAGTTTATTGATCAAGAAAAACACTACTAAAATTTGTTTTCAACGTAGTTATCTATTCGACAAAATCTACTATATCAATATTAACTTTTATTACAAAGAAATTAAATATGTCACATTATCACATTATATAGCATTTTTTCTATATTTATTTATTTATATGCAGTAAAATTAAATTTTATTAAAAGATTTCTCGAAAAGCACTTTAAAAGCCTTATACGGTTACACCGACAAACCCCAAAATTATCAAATAAAGCAAAAATTCCTCCACCGATAAAGCATCTCGAATTCTATAATTAAAAGTCGTAAACGTCACTGTAGCACTTCGCTCGAATCTTCAAGCGGCGAAGAGCTCTCTCACGTTCGGCCTTTGGCCTCGAAATTAGCGTACATGCATCGAGCGCAGCCAGCTCTCCCGCTTGCTCCGGCGAGTAACGTCAGGCTAATCTCGTGAAGGGACAAGTAGGGGCTTCTAATTCAGAGTTATGAATGACAGTTTTGGGTTATACGATCCTCTCGCCTCTCGCTCCGTCCTTCATTATTTTCTAATCGCGCCTGCGCTCGCGGCTCTCCACTGGAATTGATGACGAGAGTAAGATAGAGATAGGAAGTAAACGAAAAAAATCAAGGAGGGTGCGAGTCGGACGGCAGGTTTAACATGTGTCAATGCAAATCCTGTTAAATGGATCACCGCCGCTTGCGCGCGAGCTCACTTTGACGTTTATTTCCCGCGCGCCAACCGCTAACCATTATTGGGATTCCTAATGCGACAGATAAGACCTCGACGTCGAATTCGACTGTCTTGGCGCCCGACCTCTGCGCCTTGTATTTATTTCGTTGAATGACTTTTTATTGTAAATCTGATTAATGTTTAAGTTTATATATTAATCTTTATTAAGACTTAATTTGAACTTTGGTACGAGTCGCTGATTCTACCTTTGTTTAAGTTGTTTTATTCTTGGCTTAACCTAATTTTGTTTATAAGTAAATCTGATAAAGAATGCTTTAATTTGATTTAATTTTAGTTGATTATTTAATTATTATTATTTGACTTTAATTGACTTGAGCGGTATTCCAAAAAGTATAATTTTGTGATTTCAAACTTTTTATAAAGATTAAAATGCTTTTTCAAAAGCACAAAATTATCTTTACCTAAAGTGTCATTAATGCTGTAAAATTAAGAAAAGTTTAAAATCTACATTATAAACTTTTATAAAGATTAAAATGTAGGTTTTAAACTTCTTACTTATAAATTTCGCACTTCTGATTTTAAAGTGTGAGGTCTCAATAACATTCGATGTTTACTATTTGTGTCACTTTATTTTTTATTTTTTGAAATTCACGAGTTAAGAACACTTCTACAATGAGCCCTCGTAAAATGACATATGAGTATTCAAATAACGTGTCAATATAGTCTTTTTTGTAAAAAAAATTTTGAATTTATAAAGTGACGTAAAAGCTGACATGCCAAAATAATTTTCATTTTATATAGTTTACAAACCATTTCTTTCATTTTTCTAACTTGATTGACAAAGAGGGACCAGAGGGTGCTGAAAAGAGATTCCAACAAGGCCTTGAAACGAAGTCTAGTACTCATATTTATATACACATACTCATAGTAGTTTATATACACATACTCATAGTTTCATTAAACGAGCCCTTTCTGTCCGAGGTATAAGCTACCTAATTTCAAATATTGTTTTTTTCTTAAAAAGTGATGTTGATAATAAAAAATAAAAATTATATTGTTTTTGAAAATTTTGAAATGGCTGGACATGTCTTCTTTTAAATAACATAACATTTGAAATATTTATGTTATAGCAACCCAGAATCGAAGGGGATAAACTTAAATGAAAAGAGCTTTAATTTAATCTTTTTATTCGTTGAAAAATATTCCTTTCAGTTTCATTATAAGCAATTGAACTTAGCATTAAAAGATGATTAAAATTTACCTTTTTTTTTAAATAATTTTTTTGAGAACATTTAATAATTTATTGTTTCTATTTTATCTTTAACTATTTTTAATTTTGAAAGATTCAATATTTTTTAACAAACATAAACTTATATTAAAACTTTTCATATCGTTTTTTTCGTCTTTTTTCAATAGAGAACATATTTAGAATGATATTCTTTTAGATTAAATACCTTTTACCTGGAAAAAAAGGACTCAATTGGTTGAATTATTGTTGCTTAATTTTAGACTAAAAATATGAAACGTAACATAAAATTAATATATTCATTTTGTAAATTTTCAGAGAAACTTCGAACTCTTTTCCAACATTATATATTAATATACTCGAATAAACACTCTGACGTAAAGTTAACTAAACCATATCTCACCAACTCCCCAAATACGCATAGCTGCTCACTCGAAAATTCCAATTCCGCAACATCTCACCAGAGCTCGAGCGCAACGTCAAATCCAAAAATCGTCCGAAACAGCGTCCCAAATTCGCGGCGCATAATCGCGGCTATATGCAACATTGCCGGGCTCGTTTGTCCTCCGGATATAAGGCCGCACGCGACAGATGGCGAGGCTCGACCGCAGGCGAGATGTACAGAGCCGGCAGCTGTTGAATTTGCAATGCCTGCGATGTTCCTTTGACTATAAACAAACGCGGGCCCAGCCTTTGCCGAATTAGCGAGCTCTCCGGTTCGCGCCTGAAAACGCGCGGGCTTTTCATTTGCGAGCTGACGAGCGATCGCGTGCTTCTTGCCGGCCTTGTACTCTGCAACGGAATTTTGGTTTGAGGTTTGACGGGCTGTTGATGTTTCTGCAAATGGCCTTGAATATCCGTGGATTATGCGTTTTGATTCGATGTTGATGTGCGGCTGGAGGTTGTTAAACAAAGTAGAAAAAGCAGCCTGGTAGGAAGGTAGAGAGATAGTTATTTATTATAGGTCAAAATGCATATGGAAATGATTGGAATAAAGGTAATATATTATGTGTGAATGTGAATTTGTGAAAAGCCTGGATTTGCAAAGGCTTTACTTTATTTCAGTTAAAATGCCAAAAATGAGAATTTGCGAGTATTCATTTTAGAATCGTAATAATATTACAATGATCTGCGTCAGCTGACTATCGTGTACCCTTTCGAAACAAATTAATAAAAATTTCTACAAATCCTTTGGCGAAATTATTCCTTTAATGACTACAAACATTGCAGTGAATCAATTACAGATTTAAATTATTAAGTAGTAACGCTTCGCTTCGATCAGACACATTGTAATAAAATAATTTTCAACATTTTAAAAAGAAAAAGAACTTCAATATGTAACTATACGAACCTACGTAAACTACACGCGACAAAGGAAGATTTAATTGCCGAAAACTTCATATGCTCACGGTCACATGTCCGGCAATATTCGCTCGCACAACAGCTCTAACTCACAGTTAGTTCTCATTAGCACGGCATTAGCTTGGATTTCGCGATCGTTTCATCGGTGAGCCCCTCCTCCCTCGGCGCTTGCATAAATCGGTGGTCGATCATCGCTCCAGCTAATTATTTTTGTCCCATTTGATCTTCTGCGCGTATGTAACGGAGGATTATACGCTGCTCCGAATTACAATATAAATTCAAAGGCGATACGTACAAGCGCTCCTCGTAATTGGCTTAATGATGGAAAATCTCTTGCGTAACTATACGCAGGTAGCGCGTTATGCGAGCATGCGAATAATTTCAAATATTGCCTCGGATTAAAGCATTTAACTTGGCTGGATGCAAGAGTAGCTTTGCCACGGGATGTATTGTTGGATCGGCTAAATGTGCGTTCTTTTGCAAAGTGTTTAACGGTCGTATGGAGTGAATAAATTATGAGCTCTTATTTGCCATCTCGGAAAGGGTTTTCTTTACATTTGGGATTGATTGCGTGTGCAATCGAATTAACATCATGATCGTTTGGCCTGTGAGATGGTTTGTTAGCTATATTTTACTAAATACAGCAAAGTATATCCTGTTAGAAAACATTCTAGTAAATAGCTATTTAGTAGGCAGTTAATGGTTCAAAACCTAAGAAATTACTACAAAATAGTCATTTTTTAGTTTTAAATGGCGAAATTTCTATCAGGGTAATATTATAATAGTTTTACAAATAATATAATGCAACATATTTATATAATTATATGATAAGTATATTATTATATTTTTTAATTTAATACCATTTCTTTTTATACAATACGACAAGAATATTTATATTATTTGTATTCTGAGCATTATTTTAGCATTTTTCTATATCAAGTTTAAGATAGTGTACTGTGTAATTACCAGGGTGAATGCCTTATATAATTTTATTTAAAATAAAAAAAAATATTTTTTTTTAAGCAGCTTGATAAGTAAATTACTCTGTGAAAATCGTTTTAGCCTGAGACTCCTAGATAAATGGAAGCTAAATAAACGTAAATCATCATTTTCATGTTTGCACGCCAAGTAATGTATATCTAACTTGGCACTACTAAGCAAGAAAAGATAAATTCAATAGCGCTGCCATTCTAGAAACATTGTATGTTTTGCTAAAGTTAAATCGTCATTTTAAAGTTAGAAGTTTTTTAATGCTCAATCGCTTAGAAAATTTCATTTTATCAACAAAATAATAACTTTATCTTTAAAATACAACAATACAATGAAAACTTTATGCGCAATTGTTATATGCATCACAATAAAACAGTAAATATTGTCACTTTTACTGTAATTATTTTAATTTCATGACGTCAAACAATTCCAAAATTTTTAAAAGTTTTATCAGAATAATATTTGAACAAATCAGATCCGCACGAGCGGACAATGAATTACGACGACGCACTGGTCCCAGAAAAAGCAAGAAACTAAATCGACCGACAATAAATCAATTAAAGAAAACTAACGCGCGAACGTTCACGAAAACGCTTGAACTTTAATATCCCCGCGCGCGTTCTCTGCATACACCTCCGCTCGTAAAAAAGCACTTTTGCTATTCCCCTCCCTCCCCCACTGTGCGAAGTGCTTCCTTTTTCCGCATCCCTTCCAAGTGTTGTTCATTTGTTTTTGCGACAGCGTGGCCTTTTTTCGGCGCGAAACACACCGGGGAAATTCGCAAGAATGAAAAGCACACAGCGCCTTGTTTTCCGTTTTGCCGGGGCGCCGACAGCGCGATTAATCGTAGCCGCAGAGAGGGAGGACGAATTTTTGCGGATCGAGGAAATTCCCTTTATTAGATTCAATTACAAGTCGCGTGGCCCCGGCTTTAATTAAAACGCCGCTGTTAAGAATTACGCGCTAAAAATTGATTCGTGTGTTTTTCGCTTGGCGCCCCCGATTTGCTGGTATATTCCGCGCGCGTTGCTTCGAAAAAAAAGACTTGAATTTCGTCTCTTTAATTTCTAATTTAAACTGACCCCCTCGGGAGGATAATCACCGAATAATCGATTTTTCACTGGAGAGTTGCAGGATAGGAAAGAAAAAGCGAGGTGAACCTGGTGGTTTGTTTCGATTTATTCTCTCCTCATTGTTCCTTTTTTTCTCTACGAGTCGTTATTTTTGTTGTAAGCTCTTTCTTTAACTTGAGCGTTCTGATACTTTTTTAAATATTAAATATTTTTCATGGAAAGTGACTAAAAAAATGAGATTATTTATTAATTAACATATTTTTAGGATTTTCTAGAAATAAAATTGAGTATATTATTAAATAATTTAAAATATTTAATATAAAGATATTTTAAATAAACAAAATATACTACGAGAAAAAGAAATAAAACAGTCGTGTAATAAGCTTAAACTGCTATATTATTTAAATAATTTACAATTACTAAAAAAATGTTACCATGCATCCATACTTTACTATGAAGTAATATGACAATTTATTAAAATCTTTTATTTTCCATATTCTATATTTTAAAAAGGATTTTATGACTCAAACAAAATCCCCTTAAAAAAACCAGACGTTTTAAATCTACATTGCGAACAATCCTTACCACTTTACTAAACGTACAAATCTTCTCCACTGGAAAGGCTAATTTTTGTTCCACCTTCCGTCAAGAAAAATGCGAAGAGGAATACAGCGTAAATTAAAAATGCAATCATCCATCCGAAATTCCATCGGAAGTCTATCAATCGATCGTGCGTTGTCCCCTTGACTTTTGTCCATTGTTTTGATACACCCGTGCGCAAATCGGTAATCACAGCTGTGCACGGGAGATGGCTGGACATTTAGATGCAATTACTTCAGTCGGATGGACTAATATCCTGCTGGTTGATTGCTACACTGATAACTAGTAATTACACCTCCAACGTATCTCAATATTGGACTAATACTAGATTTTTGCTGTTTTAGTTCCTATTTTTCATTAATTAATGTTAAAGTGATCCGCATTTAAAATTTAGATAATCCATTTTGCATACAAAATTTTTGAAAATATTTAGTTTTCTCATATTCAATATAAAGATTATAAAAATATTTTAAATAAAAATTATCACTGATATTTTTTGGTAAAAAAAAAAAAATTTTCAAATTCATATAGTTACACATAGATCATATGAAAACTCCTACTATTTTTATTCATTTAATATATAATTTCAAAATTAGTATAATTTGAATATCTCTGAATGTAATATGATCTGATCAAATTGGGCCTAGAATTTCAGATTAATTAATTTGCTGCAATTATCGTGTTCTTCTAAATAAATCTTTTTTTTAAAAAATTCAAAATTAATAGCCATAATACATACACATAGACATATTCACAAATGCATATACACAAGTCGCACACGCACACGTACATGTATACAAATACACCACACGAGCACATATATACGTACACTCACTCTCATATGCATACATGAACATACATATGTACAAATATCTGCATGGATATTTTCAAAAACTAGCGTATTTCGATTAGAAGTATTTCAAAAAATGTTTTACAACATATTATATGAAAAAAATTTTCTTTTTACTATATCACAATTCAACTTTCTCAGTTAGGATTAAGAAATGATTTCAAATTCATGTGCAAGGATAGTATAGAAGAAAAACTAAAAGTGTTATAAGATAGAAAGCTAGAAATATCTTTGAAATAAATAAAAAGTTTAAAAAAATCTTTTTTCTTCGTCTTTGTTTTGAAATGCGGGATTTTATAAACAAAGAAGAGTTTAAATTTTTTGAACAGTCAATACTACAACTTTGTTTCTCTTAAATTTTATAATAGTCAAATTTATGTAAGAAGATATTTTGTACTTTCGAATGAATTATTTGTTAATAGCATTACAGTAATCCATTTTGAACTCTTTCTAAATACATCAATTATTTTGCAAAGTAAAAAAAATAAAAAAATTTAATAAAAAAATATTTATAAAGACTCTTAAAGAAAACGCTGTTCTTCTTTCTCCAAAATAATTCATTTTATTGTTGTATAACTTGAAAAGGTCCAATTTATCGTCTACCCCAGAACCGCAATATTGCAGCACGAAGGGTGCAAATCAGTCTTCAGACTCAATGAGGTAATCCTTGGCTGTCCACATAAGCAGAGCTCCAGTCGTGGACAAATTTTTGTTCGAAATTAACACCGTTCCATCCCACCCTCGTTCCATACGTGCTTTTCTCATTTTTGCTGCCCTTCGCGCCGTCCGTCGACTAGAACGCCCAGGAGTTAGGGTTTGGCCAGCCGTGATATACGTTTTAATATCCGGACGATTCCCCTCTCTACCTGCTGCGATTTTTTTCTTCCTCTCCGCTGCCGAGCTTTCATTTTTCTCCCCTAGTCTGGGGCGCTAAATGCGCGCCGCCGAATAATAGGTGACGTGATCGATGAAATACGCATAGTTTTCGATGTACACGACAATGAATTGTTGAGGAATTACGTGTACGGTTTATGACTGGAGATTTGATGTCTAGACGATGATGTTTTGCTATTCATTTTTAAGATTGTGATGCACAATATGTTTTATATTTATAGAATATTTATGAGATTATAAATCAGCATGTTTCATAAAAAAATAATAGAAATGTAAATATATCGATATTTTGCAATGCTTTATCAGTATTAATAACACCAAATTATCTAGAAAATCAGAATACTTTTTAATTAATTATCAAACAGTATATAAGAATAAAGTTATAATTTAATTTAAAATGTAAATTTTTGAGTTTTTTAAATCGAAAATTGAAATACTATTTAAAATGCAATCACATCATAAAAAATGAAAACTGAAAATAATTTGAAATTTTATACTGTGTTATTTCCTATAATTAATTCAGTGAAAGTGTCAACTCAAAAAACTGAAATTTGAAAATTAATTTTAAATATTATCAAAAATAATAACGCTTAATCGGCAAAAAATTAATATACATTATAAAATGAAAATTTGTTCACTATTGATAAAGATATTAAAACAAAAAAAAGGTAACCAATTTTTACAGTAATAAAAAAAAAATGTACAGATATTTCAGCATAAAACCAGGATTACCTGGTATTAAAGAGCCAAGATCTATAGTAAATATAAATTAGGGATTAAAGAGTCTCACCTGGAAAGGCATATATCTCCCAATAAAGTCCCTTATAAAACATGTAACTCATTCGAAGCTTTATAAACAAACTTTAGCTCTGAACAGCGGATAAAAGCGAGCGCGATCTCCGATATAAATCAATCGTTCAAAGGATTGTGAGAGCAGGAAAAAACCGAAGAAACGAAACCTAAAAAGACATCCCAGCGTACGACTTTAATCCTACATGAATAGTAAAGCCCGCGAAGCTCGTATACGCATACGCGAAGATTAATGCGCATCCGTACGCCCATAGTATCGTGATAT
The DNA here is from genome assembly GCA_900480035.1 of Eupelmus urozonus. Lineage (NCBI taxonomy): Eukaryota > Metazoa > Arthropoda > Insecta > Hymenoptera > Eupelmidae > Eupelmus > Eupelmus urozonus. Next base: position 43,184 of record UELX01000549.1, read on the forward strand.
GACGTATTCGGCGAATCGTAAAAAATGCCCATTGACGCGCGGATATATACGGACGGTGCGCATAATTTTTATTTCATTTTCTATGCCTTGCACCTTCTCTCTCCCTCTCTCCGCTAGATTCAGCCATCATTCAGTCCTGGCTGTATGAGGATATACGACGTACCGCTTTGAGAGATAAATTTTCATAAAATATATGTTACTCTGCTAAAAGGCTTGGGCAAAAGTGAGTTCCGATGTCAGGACAGGCTCATGTAAGAGACATCATTATTTGACGCAGAAGAGGAAATGTACTTTTAAATCTTGTAAGATCTATCATAAACTCGATTATCTAATTTAGGATATAAGAAAAAGTTATGAAATCATTAATTTAAAATATTTATTATTTCTCTATTTTTGAATTGAAAAAAATATGCATGTAAAAGTTTGAGGTTTTATTGAGCGTTAATATTATATTTTAAACGTGTTCATAATTTAATTCTACAGCACACCTTTATATTCAACTGGTTATTATTAATTCATGCAGCTATTATTTAACAAATTAAATTCATTTCAAATTATGAAATAAACTTAGTAATGTTAGAAAAGTTGGAGTTTAAAACTTGACATTCAGTTTTTGCGTACTTCTTAATTTTTATGAATTTGAAGTAACTTAAAATGATTCAATCTTTAAGTTTAAAGATTAAGTATTTAACTTCTTCAACAATCATTTTGATAAAGTTTTTTAATAATTGGAGATGATACAAAAAAATTTCCTGCAAAAGTAAGAAAACTTGCCACAAACTTTTTTCATACTATTCAATTTTAACAAACATTCAATATTTTTCAAGAGATATAACACCAGCTACTGATTTTCGTAAAAATTAAATCAGTGTATATATAAAGTAATGAAAACACTCTCAAAACTTTTGTGCGCTTAAAAAGCGAGCGCCAGAGTAGCTCGCGGAGTCAGAAATTCTCGCGAAGCAATTTCACCTATTTTAAACTTTTAAAGTGCAAAGCTCGAAAAATATGAAATAAAAAAAAAAGAAGCAAGCGTGCTCGCTCGAAAGAGAAAGAGAGGGACACAGTGAAAGCGCAGCGCACTTTTCCCGGAGAAAAGCTCTGAAAGAGACAAGTGGATCGGGGGGGTCTACGATCGAGCGATTCAACCTCGACATTGGCACTATAGGGACAATTATATGTCTCCTATAAATCACGTTGCTACAATCCGTTTCGCGTCGTGCTCTTCTTTCTCCTCCTCTTCTTGGCGCGCTTTGTTCTTTCCTTCCGTAGTCGGACACTTCTCGGCGTTTCGAGGGAAAAATCGACTTTTTCTTTCCTGCCCAGACTCCGCTTTTCGTGTGCGGGCCTTTACTACGCTTCTCCGCCGGCTCCTTTCATTCAGCGGGCCACGCAATGATTTTAAAAGGAAAGCGATTTCCGCGTTTCCCCCTCTTGCGCCCGCGACTCGCGCATTGAGATTCGCGCTCAATCTCGATTTGAAACATCTCATTGTTCATAGGTAAACGCCGACGATTATCTATTATTTATGCGATTCCGAGCGATTACGAACTGCATAGTAATGAGAGTTCGATATTAATTGAATTCAACTTTTAGACTATAATAAAAACTTGTTTCAATAAACTACTTGTAAATATTGAATTTAAAGTTTGTACAATAAGATTGTCAAATTCAGAAAAGCAACAAAATCTTTTATCAATTTATATACAATATTCAAACGGTAATTAGAAACAGTACAAATAGCAACTTATGTATTAGGTACATGATCTCGGTAAGTGAGAAGTTTGTCGAGCAAAGTGAAGGTGACGATTACACAAGTTGGGGTCTTCCGAATAGTTTTTATGTATGCGATATTTTTCCAAAAAGCATGCACAAAATTCGTTTGCCATCATACATGAGTACACAAAACAAAATTTTGTGCAACTTATTTAGAAAAATAGTAAAGGCAACACGTTACAAGCGACAAATACTACTCGTGCGAAAATTACCTAATTTCTACGCACGGTCTGAAAACAAACAAATAACACAATATTTGTTATAACATATAATTTTGTTATAACACAATATTTTCGTATAGGTATGCTTCATTCGTTCTATAAAAATGCGAATTCAGTATTATTTGAACGCGCGTATGTAAAATATGAATTTAATTTTCCTATAACTTTGCAAAAAATGCAATCTAATTTACTGATTTACGAATCCATAAGCAATCTACTCTTCTATTATTCATAAGTGCGCGAAATTCGATGATGCTAAGATGGCTCAGAGTCTGAGCCTCAGACCCGCATAAGTGTCTTTTAACGTCAAGGTTAACAAACAACATTTGTGCGGGTTCAGAACATACTTAAAGTGGGTTAAAGTTTTTATTTTTCGCGCGCTTCGCACGTCACTTTCCGTGGAAATAGGTTATTTTGCGAATTCGCATCTGTGTGTAAAATTGATCTTCATGCACCTTTAATAATAGAATATTAAACAACTAGCAGCTGACAAAACAAGAGTGATAACTTATATTATAAAAAGTTATGTATAATATTTTTTGTTGCACCACTTAGAAAAATTGATTTTGTACATGCTTATAAATAAAAAAGCTTGGGCTAAATGTATTGTTGAAAATAGCCAAAAACCAACCACTAATAAGATTGAAGCATTATTATAAATTGAACATTTTGTAATTATTAGGACAAATAACTTGTTAAGTAGAGACAAATAACTTGGTTAAGTAATACTTGCCATCGATAATTAAAAATAAATAATTTCTTCGAAACGGATATGATTCAGTATATGGATTACTTTATATTATTAATTATGATTGATGTTTCATTTATTAAAATATATCTTTAAACAATGAATATCAGAAACACTTTTGCAGATTGAGTGTGAGTGACGGATTAATTTATCGAAATCATATGAAATTCAAACTACACATTGGAATACTAAATTTCATTTGCTGTACTCAATATACTAGCTTATGCTTTATTACACTGAGAAAAACTTATTGTGGATGCAAATGGAATCCATTTGCTTCAGATAGATTCCCTTTTGATTTTCGACCTAATAGCAATCCTTTAGCAGGAAGTAGAAAATCCTCTTGCTTCCTTTCCACCTACTTCAAAAAGATTTCTGTTTGAATTAAGTGGAAATTTTCTTCAAGTCAATTGAATAATTTTCCAGCAAATATTCTTTTTGTAAAAGGAAATCCATTTAATTTTAGAATAGCGCGACATAAAAATAATAAACTACATAAAACCAACATGCCCATATGACGTAACACTTGGAAAGATTCACTGATCCACGCTCACATATAAATTCAGCCACCTGCGCATATACATACACGCTCGTAGCATAGATGACCACACATATGCAGTGCATTCACGTACACATACTCACACACGTGTTTACACATTAATCATATGCTCTCCCACGCATTGATACACTCATACACTCACGACCACGTAGACACGTAGATACACTGACATGCTCGTATAAGCTTTCTGTATTCCTAGGGTAAAGTGGTTTATTAAAAATTTTAAATTTGTTAAAAATTTTTTCAAAAGAGCCACTTTAGTTAATCCAAAAAGTTATTCCAAATTGTCGCTTTTATTTAAATTAAAAATCTGCTGTCCAGTTTTTTTTTTATAAAAGATTAAATATAGCTGCAGATCAGTTTGGACAACCGCCATCAACTAATAACTTTCTTCACGGTCACCAAATATCCAGCTCCCCCTACAACTTACCAAAACGAACACCTGAATCTTTAAACGAAATCAATAAGCCGAGCGAGGAACGCTTGAAGCGCATCACAGTCGCGCGAAAAAAAAGAGCGAAAAACGGACTGACGGGGACGCCGTGAACGAGAGCGAGCGGCCGGATGCTATAAAGAGGAGAAGAAAGGAGAGCCGAGCGCGCGAGCTTGTATTCATCCCTCCATATACTTCCTCTGTCTGTCCCGGTGCTCACACGCGACGACTTCGGCGAGCCTCTAAATAAAAGTCCTCGCCCTCTCCCTCCCACGCTGCTTGGTTCTCCATTATCCTTTACCCGTCCGCCGCGTGCTTTTCCCTTTCAGCGCGCAGCCGAATTGCTATGACCGTGTAAACGTGAGCTTTTATGCGCGATGTGAAGGATGCAAAGCGTGCCGAAAGTATTTAGCGCGTCTGGTCGCTTGAGTCATGAGCCCTGCTCATCGGATGCCAATTTATTAAAATCTTGGGCTTTTGGGAATAGTATTTATGCTTTGATGAAGGATTTTGAATATTGAATATTAGTGAAAATTCACGATAAAATAGTGAATTTTTATTATTATTTAGTTCAAAATGCTCCACTAAAGAGTAAAAAGTGGAAATTTTCACTACTTAAAATTTACAGAGTAGTTTATCTGCACTTGTGTCTATACTTATCACATAAATATGTGTAAAACATTCATATAGATTAAGACATAATAATCTAAATCATTCTTGCTACTTAATTATTCAATTTCATCTCAACCAGGTATTACAACTCCGATACTAAAAAAGCTGCTAACTATATTACTATTACACTTTTAAAGATTTTACATAAAGTTTTATTTTACTTAAAATATTAAATCATCTGATCATGCAACGTAAATTCAACATAAATTTTTAGCGTGAGTTTTAAAACATTTATAGTACAATTAAAGAATAAATAAAAAAAGTAATCACAAGTTCATGATCTTTTATCGTCTTTAATAATACCTCGTAACTTATATCTCGATATTTTTAAGCCTCAGAACGTCTATGAATAAAAAAATGTTAAAAACCACCTATACAAAACTTTCTCTTCGAACTTTTGAATTCCACTTTCCAACCAGCATTAAAATAAAAAAAAAACCGCCATAATTTCCAACATCCAGCCGTAACAACCATTCCGCTCTTCTAACAGCCCCTCGTAAACACTCTCACCGGCGGTACATTATCGGTAAAATAGTCGATCAATAATAAAGCTCGAAAGCATCTGCTCCCCCCGCTCCAAGCATCAAAGCACCCCCGCACTCCAACTCCGCGATCGACTCTCACGAGAATCGTCGCGAAGCTTTCGCGCGCGCACAATAAAGCTTCTTGGGATTTTCGGTGCCCGCGCCCATTAAATCCGGCGCGCGAGCGAGCGAGCTAGCGATTCAGTAATCCGCAAGGAGCCGGCCGAGCGACAAGAAGAACGACAGCAGCGCGAGCGTCTTTAATAATCCCCGCTAACGCATTCTGGGAGCACTTTGACCCACATGCATACATTTCGCCGCTCTTCCCTCGCCCCCGACTAATCGCGCCAATTAACGCTCTGAGATCCGAGAAATGCTCCCTTGGTTTGTGAGGTATACCCCCGGCTCCCTTTGGCTTCTCTAAGGAGATATCATCTTTTGGTCGTTAACGTGACGACGAACCGATTTGCGTTTTCTTGTCCCTCGCGTCAGTTGGCATTAGCATATTTATTTGTTATTTTAAATTGCTGCGTTATATAGTTTTTATTAAAGTTTATGAAAAAAAAAGAAGCTTTATGGATTTCTAATTAAAGAGTTGGGAAGAGCGGGACTAGTTCGAAGTTCAATTGTAAATAATAGATTGTTTAATATTAGTATTTCGTAATATTTTATATTCTATAGATAAGACGTAGCATTTTTAATATATATAATTATTGACAGACACAAATCTAATTTCCTGCGAGGAAGATATTGATAAAATAAAAATATGAATTGTGTGTCAAATAGCCCCGCTCTCCCCTATATTAATTATATAACTCATGAAAATCATAGGATTCGTTAATATAATAACTAATTTTATTTAGTAAGTGGATAAATGAGGTGAAATAATTATTTTCAATAATGAATTACACACAAGATATATTTTTCTCAAAAAACAGTAATTTTTTCCAAAATTATAAATATTTGCTACTAAAATGTATCATCCCTAATATCGATTCTATTGAGAAGTAGTCACTCTGACTAGTAACTACAGCTTATTACTGCTAATTCTACTTATTAATTTATACATTATGCACATATCTAACATTACCACATTCATCGGTAGCTCAAGTCGACCATTCAATAACTTGCTTTCTTTCCTCCACAACGACCGACAGCACCACTAGAAACTTTACGAAAGTTGCCGTACAGACATTTTTAACAGCACATCCTCAATACGTGTCAAACATTAACAAAAGTCAATTTCCAACGAGCAGCCCATATCCAAGAGCCTCGTCCGATACGCGCGGCAAACTGCAGCCGCAGAGCCGCTCGCAAACTCTCCCGTGGCCCGATAAATTCGTTGACGCGTAAAACCGCAAGCGCGCCCTCAATATATTGAGCATTCTCCGCGTGGCATTATGACACCTCTCTCGCTTTCTGTATTATACTAATTCAACGATTCGTCCTTTCTGCTTTCAGTTACTGCGCGTCCACAGCATTTCCTCCGCGTTTGGCGCCCCCGCTGAAACGACCGCGCCTCATGCCACCTACCCGATCCCAGCAGCAGCAACAGCAGCAACAGCAGCAGCAACAGCAACAGCAGCAACAACAGCAGCAGCAACAACAGCAGCAGCAGCAGCCGAAACAACAGAAGGTGACGAGCGGAGCCAACGTGCAGGACTTCAGCCAATTAAAAGTTTACAGTGAGTGTATAGCCAGCATGCATGAGAGATGCCCGGCCTTTAAATACATATCGAGTTTACTTACTTATTGTATAATGGCGGACTCGTCGCGGGAATTTCGCGCGCTGCCGCTGGAGCCGCATCCTCGCTTTAATTAATTTTAATTGCGCCTCTCTGGTGACACCGCGCGCCCTCGGCCCACGTGTATACGTAGTTTGCGCCGAGCGCGGTTTGTTACGCGGCGCGAATGTTGTCTTTGAGGGGATTGGGTAAGGTTCATTGTTAATTTCAGTTAGAGGCTTGTTAGCTTTGCGCGGCTTCCTTTTCATTTTTATTCGAGGAATGTATTCACCTCCGGGAGAGAATGAGCTGCGGGCGCTGTTTATTTTTCGGGTAACTAGATTTAAATTAGGGGCTTTTTGCTGGAGTAGTTTTAGATTAAGTGCCGATTATTTTAATAGGGTTTATTTATACGCTTGAGTGTAATATGATAATACAAGTTACATGCCGGTCGAAAATTAGAAGTTGATACTCGAGTTTCTAGATCATTTCAACGAAACTAATTAATGTAAATGATGCGACTTTCAGCGTTAACTGCCGCATAAAAAGCAGATAAATCATTTTTTACACCCTTCAGAATCAACATGAAGGCTCTCGCAATTTTCCAAAAGTACCGCGGCAACATAAATCACCCCGTTACTTCATTAAAACGTATCAGTCCATTTATCATTTTCCAAAAAAAAACAGCAGTGAACTCCGCGCGCGAAGCCTCAGCCGCGAACAATAAAAGTTGCTCGAAAAGCGAATCTCTATTATCGCCCGGCGCGTAATTTTTCCACTTGCCGCAACAAGCGCCCTCGTAGCGCTCGTAACGGACTTTAAACATTTTGCGCGCGAGCTCGCGTTAACAAGCGGAACGGGAAAAATGGCGTATAGCGCTTGACTCTCATTGGCTTTTCCAGGCAATCCCGACATACTAATTTGCGGCAACTGCCGAGAAATGTTCACGGATCTCGGCGAGCTGCTCGAGCACAAGCGGGATTACTGCAAGCTGCGGTTCACGTGCAAATGCCACACGTTCAACGGCGCCACTCCAAGTACGTATATACACAGAAGCCTGCGCACACCTACGTACACAGTGGTAACAGCAGCGGTGGCAGGAAAAACTGCCCCCTCCCCCCTCTACTCCGTCCTTTATTTTCCTCCCCCTTGAGCCTCGTCGTCGAGACTAACGAAGCCAAAGGTCTCTCTCTCTCTCTCTCTAGCTCTCTTCTCCTGTTGTTTGAATTTCCCGCGCATTTCATTAAGGATACCGAGCGTACGCATAGCCCACTTTTGGGTTAAACTCGATGGAAGAAGAAGTGTAATTGGGTCCTTTATTTTTTATGGCCTTAAGTGCCGAGAGACAGAGAGACTTTTTATATACTCAATTAACGTGGGTTTTAATGAAAAAGCCAATGTTATCACGTATTAATTTTAATTATACCGAGTCATATTTTTAGGGAGAATAATTTTATGAGCTGTTTAACAAGTTATATTACATTTTTAAATCACTTTAATTAAAGTCAATATTTATTTAATGGAGTAAGACCATTACTTAACGCAATTAGTAAAAAATTTTAGCCAGAATTTTTATAATTTTAACTAATCAAATTATGAAATTCTTTATCTTCTATTTACATTGTTTAATTCAATTAAAATAACTTAACAAATAGCAAGCTTAATATAGTCTTTAATTAATTTTTCCAACTTGTTTTCGGATAACAGGAAATTCAACGGCTTCCCTATTATGCGTCCTTTGCAAGGACTCTTTCCCATCAGCCTGGGAGTTGATGGTCCATGCCCAAGCAGCACATATGATTAACATTTACGAACTTGGCACAAAGTCAGACACAAAATATTCACGAAGTCCAAGTCAAAATGACAAAGAATCATCTCAGTCTCCAACACCACAAGATCAAGTGAGTTTTATCCCAACTTTTCTCATTGCACTGACGATGTATTTCTTTTCTCAATTGAATAATCCATAGCTACCAGTAAAAAACTATTAAAATTAATTACAAAATATGTATTGCACTACATATTAATTTCATGTACTTATAATTATATTTATAACTGGTTAAAAATAATTAAAAATGCCCCCACGGTAAATTAACTCGCGACAAGACTATTATTTTCAACATGAAAAAATCTTACAAATTGAATACGCAACAATTGAGAATTAACTTAGAAAGAGGTCTAAAAATAAACTTATTCCAACGTTTCAAATCAAAGTAACGAAAAATCCGCTTGCAGGAGATCAAGAACTGCGAAGGTGAGGAACGAGCGGAGGAGGAAGAGGAGGACGAAGAGGAAGTGATGGACGGTCACGTGCTGCTGCCCTCGCCGGACAGCGGCAAGTCAACCGACAACGAGAACGCACCGTCGCCGATCAAGATACGATCTGAGGTGAACGGCTCAGATCACGACGAGTGCGACGAGGTCATGCTCGTCGAGAACAGAAATTCCACGGCCCAGTCGTGTTTCTCACGCCGTCCCATTGCTATTGTGAGTTTTAAGCAAATTTTTTGATATTGATGCGTTTCTTTCCATTAATAGAGTGAGCTGGCTAACAACATATGGAATTTTAAGTCTATATATTTTGTTTATGTTAAAAAAGAACATACCTATCTTTTTGTTCCTATTGTTATAATTAATGTGATTTAAACTCATACACTTGCAGACCTTATTTTTAGGGTAGTTTTTTAGACAATATTTTAGAAACAGTTTTATTCATTGAAGAAGATATTGAAAGACGATATTTTTTTAATATTCTAAAATATGTCCATTGATATAGTCATAACAACCATTAATTACTATTACCAATTCATATACATGTTACTCTTCCAGAACTGAATAATATATCTGGCTGCCATGAAATTTTTCTTTTTTTCTTAAAAAAACATGTGATAATAAAAATTTATTTTTTTCTAACTTATAAATCATTTCAATTTGTCAAAAAAGTTTTCTAAGACTAAAGTTATCTTATACCTATTGGATTATCTATAAATATTGAAATATACATTGGATCTAAAAGAGTTAAAATTCAATCAAATATTATAGTCTTCCTAAAATATTATTAGCACATATTTTTATTCGATTTACACTATATCAGTATATAGAAAAATATCAATATAATTCGTTCATAAAAATGTGCTATATTAATATTGAAAGAAATATAAACAATTAGGTACTTTCTGAGTATTCACAATATTAATTAAATTTAAGATTTAAAATTATTAAATGACCTGAGTTTAGCAGACATACAATTTTTAATTTATAAAATAAACGTTATTTAATTTATCAAATGTAAAACTAATGTGATCCAAAAATCATTGTTACGAAAACGCTTCTAAAAGCTCCATCAACAAATTTTCCCCAAAATCGGCATAAAATTTTCAAATAAAACCGATCCGCGCAATAAAAGTCACGAGTAATAATCCACCAAGCACTTATAAACCCAGCGACTATCCCCAACAACTCACTAAAAAAGAATCAAACAGTCGTTAAACCTCGACAAAAGCAAAACCAGCCTCCATCCAGCCGAACCTATCAACCCAACTAACTAATCAAAAACCCAATACTCTCTGCGAATGCAGCAGCCATATCACGCGCTGCAGGGGGGGCAGCCTTTACGCCGCATCTCGATGGGCGAGCAAAGGTGGCAGGCCGCGCGCGCGCGCGCAGGGAGTGCGAGCGAGAACGGAACACGGAAATCTCGCGCTCGCGTTCGCACGTGTCGTAAACGCTCGGTTGCAGCGCTCGTCATATCTATGCTCTCGGCTGTCTCTCTTCCCGTCATAAATCACGCGGAGCCGCCGGATCATCGCTCCTCTCTCTGGCTTCTGCATTTCATGTTGGCCCGTAATTACCGTATAGGGCCGTTATATATCGGCCGGCCACCCACACTCGCCACGGCACACCTATATATGTACGCGAGCGCGCACGTGGTAATAACCCGCGCGTAAACGCGTAATGGCTCAGCCGAGCTTTCCCGCGCCTCTCTCCCCCTCTCTCTATATGCGTATATACGCTTCTAATGCAGCTGCGCTAACGTCGCTCTCACGCGGTCACTGCGCAGGACGTGACGACTTTCTGCTTTTGCCCCGGACAACAGGTGATCGTAAAAGCCAATATTTCGCGGATGCGTGTATAGTGCGCGGCCCCCGCGCGACTCTCGAGCCAGAGCGACGGCGTGCTGGATATATATCGCGCGCGCTGGTTTGCCGAGTTTCGATGCTTCGGAGTTTCGAGCTCTGCCTTTATGCTGATGTACTTCTGCTGTCCGGCGCTTTATTACTGAAAAAATGCGCGGGATCGCCGCCGTTTTCGGCTTCATTATCCCGACGCTCGCACGCTTTTTTCTTTTTTCTTTTATCTTTTTAATTATTATTTTTGTTTATTGTTTTTTTTTTGTATGGTGCTTTTATTTGGTGCCCTTGCCTTCTGGACTTGAAAGTATTCTGAAATTTTCGTTAAGATTTTTTATATCTTTTCACAGTTCTTTTACATGTTTTTTAAATAAAATAAATGATTTTTTTAAACGTATAAAATCTAAGAAATTGTTAGTTTTAGACAATTATTGTTTTTGGTTGGTCAAAAAATCATACTTGAGATTTTTTAACTTTTTCGAGCACAAAACTTTTTTCCTGTTTGTTGGGTAGTTGTTCTACCAATTAAACCACTAGAAAGAGTGGAATTCGCTATCACTTTGGTCATGAAAACCCTCTCAAAAATGTTGCAAATCAAGCGCAGTTACTCAGTCGTGGATGTGTTGGATATTATTACTTTTTCCCGCAGTCGTTAAATCATCCTTGAAATTTTTTAGCTTTCTGGAGCATAAAATATTTTTGTAACTCAGAGCGTTAAACTTTTTTCCATTTTCCCTTGTCAAGCCAATCCAGAACGGTGTAATCCAACGACAAATATGAATATTTCTCCATATATCTAAGAACTGATTATAAAAATATTCTTTACTCATTTGAATTACAGAATATTTTTTTCAAAAATATTAGTGTAAAAAGTTTAAAATTTAGCATTCTTGCATTCATAAGCTGCTCGCGGACCTTTAAAAGCCCTCGATAATAAGATTAACGTGCAACGTCAATCATAATTATTCAAATTTTATCCCTAAATTTAGTGATTGACATGATGATCGTTAAAAGGAAAGTTTAAAAACGCTTTTTAAAGCGTTAATTGTATCTTATCGATTTTGATTCTTCTCTTAAGACGTCATTCTTTGTTACTAAAGATAAAATTATTTAAATAATATATAATTCATTTATTGAATAACATTGTGCTTTTTTGTATATAACTAGCGATACCTTTTTTCTATCAAATATTCATTTTTATGTTAGTTCTGAACTAGCTTGCTAATGAGAATTTATTATATATTTTGTATATTTTTTGAGACAAACTTTTAATTAGGCAGTTCATAAAAAAAGAACGCATTAAATTTTTTCCTCCTTTCTGTTATATTGTCGCACCGAAAATATTACAGTTTACGAATTACTTTGGCTAATAATTAAACAGTTCTTTTTATAATGACGAAAATTGTTTAATACATTAATATAAAATAAATAACTCCAAAAATGAAATAATTTACATACTCTCTATTAATTTCAAGCTTTCATTATTAATTATCATGCGGAACTCATGCGGAATTTTCATTAATTTACTCAAATTCTCCGTACCTGTGTTCATATTTCTTTCCGCAGTGTTAAAAAATGTAAAAATTATTTAAAAATAAATAAAATTTTTTCATTTATTAAGTACACTTATTTAAATTTTGTGATCAAATCTAACATTTTCATTTGTTTTCTTAAATAAAATTTATACAAAACACAAAATGTTTTACTGCATACACTTCAAAGTTATAACTTTATTGTTTTCTAAATATTTGACAGTTTTTAAAATGAGCATGTAAGAATAACTTCAGATTTCCGATATTTAATATTACTTATTAATAATATTACTTAATAAATCTAAGGACTAATTTACAAAATATTTTTAGATTTAAATAATAATTAATCATTATATTATTTATACAAAATCGTACTATCTTCAATTTCGGCAAGATATTTTTTTTTCTTATAGCTTATAAGACCTTGTAAATTAGTAATGATTATGTCTCACCATACTGTATTTTGCCTTTGAATTTAAACATTTTAATAAAATTTTTCATATATTATTTGAACAAACAGACTTCAATTCATTTTAATTATTTAAAAATTAACACAATTACTAATATGCAACTAATAAATAATACTAATACAAATACTTTTATTCTATATTAATATTATTAATAAAATACTCATTTTTCTTACAATATTGTATCTTGCAAAGAAAAACTCATTTAGCATCCTCTAACCATTCAATCACCTTCTTCTCAGGAATCAACTCTGGAGCTAAACGCCAGCACGACCGCCAACTCGCTCAGCAACGCCGGCGAGGCTGTCCTCACGTCCCTGACCAACGGCTCGATCTCCGCCAAGGAATAAATGCCGCGACGCTTGCTAAACCAGCAGCGCGACGGGCTGCGCAGAAACCCGCGCGCCATCAACGAGACATATCGACACACATTTACGTGTACCCGACGGGTAAAAGAAAAAAAAGCCCAGAATTTTGTAAATAGCTTCTTGCAAGGATGAGCAGAGAAAGGTTATACAACAAAAACGAGAGAGCAAACGCCTGTGGACTTTAATGGCAGCCAGTTTCTATACAGATGACTCGAACCCGTGCAAAATTACTGGTTTACCAACGCGTTCGGTCGCTCTTTGTTTTACGCGCTTTTTCAGTTTTTATCGAGTATTGAAGTGTGGAAATGGTTTACTCATGAGTTTTGCTTTCTGACAAAAGAATTTTCTTAAGCATTGTTTTTTCCGATGGGTGCTCGAGAAAGTCAGAGAGGTCTAGAATGTTTGTTCTTCCGGTAGGATGATTTAGGAAATGAAATTGGAAGTTTTTGTTTTTAAATATTAAAAGAATGAGGAGCTTCGTAATTAATGTAGATTGTATGATAATAGAACAAATTCAGAATCTTAAGCGCGGAATAGGAAAAATATGTTATGACCTTGTGCAAATTATTATTAGTACTGTTTATATTATGTGCCAGATTTATATTTGTTAAATTACGTAAGGAACTATTTTCAGTTAATTAACGAAACTATTAAATTTTGAAATTCATAGCGTTATCTTCAGTGGTTTTATTTAAATCTTTATTTGAATATTTTACATTGTTGAACTTTATAAAATAAATATCTTCATTAAACTTTTTATGTAAACACTAGCGCCTAAATCCATTAGAAAATAATATTTTTAAATAGATCACATTGAAATTCATATATATTTATGACATCTAATTATTTTTCTTTAGGTAAATAAAGAATTATTAGTTTTGCACGGGTTTCATAAAATAAGGTAAAATAAATAATATATTTAAAAAAGGTAGTAAAACTTTATGAAATTCATTCTGGCGGATCGTCTAATTCTTTGTCGCACACTTTATGTATTGCGAAAATTCATATCAATCAAAATGATACACATGACATTACATTGGCTGTAGATTGTAGTACTTCGAGCTGAAGGCAAATAAAAATACAAATATAATGTGAAGTAAAGAAACCTTAATGATAAAAAAAATACTTACTTCTCAAAGTGAAACACTTATGAATAGTAAAAAATTGTGTTTCGAGGAATCAGGCCACCGTCGATGATACGTTTGTAAATATTAAAAGTAAAAGAAAACAAGAAGAAGAAATAAGAAAAATCTTTTATGAGATCACAAGGGAAATATTAATTTCTTCTTAATCGTGTGATCAAGTCGTTAGAGTACATGAGTAGGCTTATTGAAGAAACGTATAACGGATCGTCGCTTACAACAAAAGTAAAACCAAAAACAAAAGAGAAACGAATGAAAACAAAACAAAAAAAAAGTAATCACGTGAAAATCTCGGGGGTCTCTTCGAGAATGGGATTGTGACAAATCAAAATGTCTCAAATCGCCGTGTAAAATACTATAATAACTTTCCAGTTATATAACGTCACGAAAAGATTCCATATGATTATATTAAATTTATTAAAAAAGAATACAATCTGATAAAAAGTAAACATCTTTTATATATAATATAAAATCGAAGAATTGTATATATACGTCGACTCGAGAAATGCTTATGTATTTTAAAATTGCTGTCGATGAATCTCCGTTTAAAAAGAAGACATAAAACACGGTATAATTATTATGCTAAATTTGAAGGAAGAGCATGCGTAGTGCGTCTCAGCGTATATATTGATCAGCGTTGTATTTTTCGAATTCAGATAGAGAACGATTTAAAAAATGGAAAAAACTAAATGTATTCGTAAAAAGAAAGATGCACAGTTGGAAATGATTTATATTGTTGTAATTTTTCTTATATATGATAACATTCGACATGTTATGGGAGACAGTAACGTTACGCTAATTTATAATTATTTATAATACTCTTTTAATTTAGACGTTGTATTTAGAAGTGTTTACAACGATGTATTAAATAGGTTTAAGAATTGTGTTTAATTTTTAATCAATTATTTAAGGACAATTAATTATTATTGTAACTACGAAAACATTATTATTATTACTATTATTATGATTATCATTATTCATTATTATTGTATAACTTTATAAATTAAAATATAGTACATTAATTGTTATATAATAAATAATATTAGAAATATAAATATTGTCTATTAGTTTGATATTTGTTACCAAAGATTTCGTTACCGATTATTTTCTTTCTTCTTAAAAACGTACTTTATTACGATTTAAATTATGAACATTAGTCGTAAATTACTAATTACTATATTCTATAATTATTCAGTAGATTGAATTTTAATGAAGTAGTCTAGTAAATGTTCTTTTAACTATTATTTTTTATATTATAAACACGCTTTATTTACACTGTGTATTTTAATTTTGATTTGTTACATTTTTCGTTATTTTTTTCTAACTGTTTTTAAACTAAAATGCCTTTTATGTTAATGGAATCCTTTTTTTATAATATTGCTTACTGCTAATAAAACTATCGATAAATAATAATGTATTGTTAAATAACAATATTGTTACATTTCAATGTTTTTATTGAAAGAAAAAGTCATTTAATTCTGTCGCAAATATTTATAAATTAGTAATAATAAAATATTTGCAGTACTGAGCTTTTATAATTAATTTTGAGAATTTTGTTAAAAGATCTATTGTTTTTATATTTATTGTTGTATCTTTTCTATTTAAACATCGATACATTATTTTAAAAATATCAAATATAATAATTTAGTTTAATAATTTAAAAAAAAAATGTGATGTAAGAAAAATTTATAACAATCATAGTACGAATTTGTCTTTAGTCTTAACAACAATCATAAAAAGAAAGTATATTCAATTAACTTGCAACTTTTCCAAGTAATAGGTAGGAGACATTCTTGACGCGACTAAAAGTGCATATCGTCGATTACGACTTCGACAATTAAAAATCGCCATAATAGTTACTGTCTCGCACTGCGCGCCTAAAAGAGACTTAAAACGTTTATAATCGCTATGCATAACTTTCCAACTGTGTACCAAAGAATGAGCACGTAGAGTCATAATATCGAGATCACTTTAAAATAAAGTGTACATTTACAGGCAGCAACAATTATGGTAACACGCGTACATTTAAAAAAAATTACAACGATTATTGGAAATACTATTTGAAAAAGTTTACACACTGAGTACTTTTTTAATTGAGAATCAGTTTTTATGAAAAAAGATATTTTAAATTTCTTAATCTGTGATGTTGATAACGTAAAATCATCATGAACGTATAAAATCTTAAATAGCCTTTATTATATAAGAAAGCTATAATTTTTAATTAACATTAAATTTGTTATATTAACTTATTATCAATACGTTGTCTTTAAATTTATAGATCTAAATATAATATTCAATCTATGAAAATGAAGCATATAAAGATAATAGCTGTAAAAATGTTTATGAAACGACATTTTATTTTATACTTTTTCATAATCCTTTTACTTAAAAATGTTAAAATTTATTTAAAGACATTTTGTATCCGTTATTACAAAAATCTCAGTTACTAATACCAATTAGAAAAATCCTTATTTCTTGAAAATCATTTATTACTCGACGTCAACTTTTTTAAAAAAGAAACTTCTATCAAGTTTTAACCACGACCGAGCCACGCGAGCCGTTACGTACACTTCGACGCGGATTTCCTTCTTCATCGTTTCTTTGTTGTCGTTACCTCTGCTTCCCTCTTCCTTCCTCGATAATGCATAAATACGTGGAGCTGCAAGACCGAAGCTATGCAGTACGCTTTACGTGCGGCCGTATACACGAGCGTCATGCATAAAACGCGCGAAATAGAGTCACGCTTCCGAACGACGAAGCTTCCCTTCCTTCCTCCCGCTTATCTAATTCACGAGGCGAAAGTTGATAACGAAGCTTGCGCCTTCTTATCCTTATCTACTCTTTTTCTCTATCTCACTCTCACGAGTACATATATCTCTTTCACACCGCATTTTCGATTTCTCGTCTACCTTTTTACTTTAAAGAATCAAGTTCCTTTGCCTTTTCTTTCGTACGAAAAAGGGAACTCAGTCACGTGCGTAAATTTTTTGTGAAGATGATACTTTTACATGAGTCAGTGTACAGTATTAATTGAGGTTTAATGTAATTCAAAAAATTGTCCTCACGTTTATTTTTTATAGTTTGGGGTTGTATATGCAATAAATGATTTAAATTGTTTATTATTTTTTTATTTCTTGTTCTAGACTGATATAAAAATTTTAGTATAGTTTCACATTAAAACTATATAAAATATTATTACTACTGCATTCTTTAAAGATTTCTTTAAACTCTTTATAATTAGAACATAATCCAAAAAAATATGATCTAATTTACGATAATTATAGTGAATAATTCAGTTTCACAATGTATTTAGAATATTTTATGTGGGTTTTGTTTGAATGTTTTTTTTTCATTTTATAAAATAATTATGTATGTTTAGCCCGATTTTTAAATTAGATAGTGAGATTTATAATAAAAAAAAAATTACATTAAATTTCAATTACACTAAGCAAAGAGAAAGTTTAAGCAAACGATTTTCGTAATCAACTCTGCAGTTTCTTGCCGGATTCCGTTTTCTCTGGTCACACATAAGTATCTTTTGTCAGTTATAAAAATGATCGAAAGACGTAGAAAACAGAAGAAAAATAAAGGTTATTTATCCATCGTCTGTGTATACAGTGTTTTACCTATCACAAATTATATCTGAATGAATATTCGAATAAAGTACGTTATGTATTTTAAAAGGAATAAATCTTGGTATATTTACTTTTTTCAAACCCTACATTAATAAAATTGACATTAAGAATACTTATTTTAAGAATTATTTAAAAATAAATTTTGTGTTTAAGGAACATTTTTATGCATACCAAATATCTATTGTTTTAACTTAAAATGTATCATTTTTTAATATTAGTTTTAACTCTTTTTCTTGTAATATTTGTCTTATAAGTTAATTTTAAAGTATTATTTTGCAATAACTAAGAAACATTTTATAATGGTTGTTTCCCGTTATTTCCCGTTTTTTCCCATTATTTTCGGTTATTTCCCATTATTTTCCGTTATTTATATTTTCTTTTTTACGCTAGGGATGTAAGGTAAGTATAAAACTACAAATGAACTTTCCAAAGTATTAATACGAACACATTCATATTTACTATTCAAAATTTCAAATAATTTTTTAAAATTTTTATTTCAGTTAAAAAAATGAATGAATTTTGATCTATGTACTGCATCAAATTTAATTAAATTTTACTTACTATTTTTACATTTTCAAACAGAATTAAATTTTTTCTCATTAAAAAATGATTAATAATTTCCTGAGTTCTGTAAACATTATCTAATTACCGATTAAACAAGTAATATATAGTGTTGAAACTATTTAAACAAATTTCAAATGCATATGGCAAAATTCTCAAATGTAATTTATATTCAATGTATCAGAAAATATTATTTGATACACATGCGAAATATAGTATTTTATTACTAGAGCAATAAGAAAATTATTATAGAAAAATCTATAATAAGTTTAGATAGTAATGACTTAAAGTCAAATAATGAATAGCTTCATTAATAAAACCACCACTACATATATTTAAAGAAATAGAAATAAAAAGAAGAAAGGAAGGGAGAGGGTACAAGTGAGAAAGAAACTAGGAACTCTGCAACAGGAATGAGGCAAAAGCGCTCGATGCGCGATTTTCGGAGCTGTCGATGCGCGAGCGCGGCGTCAGCTTGTCATCGTCGTCATTGTCGTCTCAATATTTTTTGTTCATTTGTTGGTATTGAAGCATACGGAACAAGTTGGAAGAGACAGTCGTTAATCGTGAGACAATGCATACAAAGTAAAGGAAGCTTCAGAAAAAGCATACAACTGCCACTGATTTTAAAAATCAAATAAAGAGTTACAAAAATAACAAATAAGTACTTAAATTATTTAGCAACAAACAAAAAAATATGGATAAGATATTGATTCTAACATAGTCTTACTATATCCAGACTTATTCTACTTGACAGATCGGGCTATTAAGGATGCCAGTCTGAGTTAAATTCACAAAATATAAATAAAATATTTTTTGCTTCTCGGAATAATAGAGTATAATTTTCATTAACACAAAGTTTTGCTCTTACTATACATGTATTATACATCATTTTGTCATAGTAGAGTGGTTTATATTGAACTCCAAATTTTCGATATTGCCCACAATTAGAAATCTTAAATTTTTAATTTTATATTTTCTTACCACGGGTTTTTGAGCTAACTCGTCGATCAATTTACCAGATATGACTTTAAATAATCCTTGAGAGTAATACTACAGACACATCAAATTATCTTTTTTTAAAAATAATTGATAACAAATTAATAGTTATTTTTATTTATTGCAAAATATTATAAGTGATGAATGTAAATAAATGTGAATAAGGTACACATGTAAGTGGATCTATTAATTAGTTATTATTTTTTTCAAAGATATAATCTGATGTGTTTGTAGTGCTACTCTCAAGGAGTATTTTAAACGTAGTCTGGTAGAAATGGATGAGCTGGTTGTATCAATAACCCCTGATGAGTACATATAAAAGTCAAAATTGAAGTCACTATTACTGTGTATTGAAGAGGTTTAATTATTTATAAAATTATTTATCATTGATTCAATCAATAAAATATTTATAAAAACTTCTTTTTACTTCAAAATATTAAAATTAACAAAAATTTATAATAAACAAATAAAAAATAGAACCAACTGAGCAACGAAAAGTTTAATAAAACGATATATCTTTGTTATATCTATACAAGTACACATAATAAACATAATTTTCTCATTTTTCCGTCTTCTTTATAATAATCATCCAGCAAAGAGGCGTTCCTCCCTATACTTAATTTTCCGATGCATGCGGGGTACAAAAATATGCAACCGTCTGAGTATAAAAGTGAAAAATCTGAAAAGTCGCGTTCATAGATTGAACAAAAAGCAATACAAAAAGACTGAAAAGCGGAGAGAGAGAGAGAGAGAGAGGAATCGATGCCGGAAAAGGTGGGTAGAATGAATGGAGATGCTAGATAAAAACACTGTACTGTTTCCATCTCTTTTTAAGCAGGAAATTTATCTTGGTTGTGTCTTTTGTAGAGAGACAAACTGTTGCTGCTGTTTACACTGTTTCGGTGAACTTACACCATTTCGTTGAATTCAAAACTAAATTCTTACAAACTTATTAGTTTTTAACTGTTATTAAAACTTTTGATTTTGGTTTATAATATATAGATTTTAGTTTCATAAAGACATTATTACATTAAATTAGTTTGTAAATAAAAATTTGGTTCACATTAATACAAATTTGTACAATATCTTATTGCGTTATACATATTTATCATTTTTTTAAGCTAAAAATAAGGCATGATTCTCGTAAAATCTCAGCTTCAAGCTTCAAGCTTAAATGTATTTACAAAGGATTTACAATTTTAGACTAACAAGGATTCATGCTTAGTCTCATATTTTTGAACATTAAACAAAGTCTTGCTTTGTCCAATGAAATAAATCTCTTAAAATCTAAATCACTATAATAAACTAAAACTTTAAATATTAGGTAATTATATTTTGAAAGACTAAATTATATTTTTAAATAAGTAATCAAACCCATATTTTTCATATTTATTAAAGTTTATCTCAAAATCTTCAAAGCCACTAAAAAAACCCCGCGGATCTCAACAGGTACCCTAAAACAATGTCTGCCAAGCCATCGGGAACCAATGCACAGTCTAAAGCGGAAAAATAATACATCCTGGACGGGAAAACTCATAAGCGAATGAGGGAAGAAGCACGGAGTGAAAGAATCGCGCGGGAGACAATGCGTGAAAAAAAGGGGCAAAAGAGGCGGCAGCGACGAGAGAGAAAGAGAGAGGGAGAGAGAGAGAGAGAGCGACAATGGGAAAAGAAAAAGGAAATGGGGAAGGAGAGAAAAAGGGAAGGATAATCCTTAATGAAAGTCGGCGACACTGTCTGATCCCCGATCTCCCCCTCGCGATACTCGACGAACTCGCGCGATGACTGCATAACCCTATGTGACCCACGCGAGCGCACTTTGAGCGCAGGATTAAAGGAGAAGGCATCAAAGACGATCGCCTACTTTACACAATAACGCTGGATTTGTAAACCTACTTCTCGCTGGCTATGGCTGTGTGTGCGTATTTCTTTCTTGCTTGCTCTCGGGAATGTCGTGTGCGCTTCTTCTTCCGTCTTGCATTCCGAGGCGGAGCGTTTCTGGCTCACTACTTTGTTTGCATATTCATGCGTGCACTCAAATGCACAAGCAAATAAATACAAACAAACTTCTAAACTCGCGAGCATACATGTGTGTGCAGTGTTTGCACAAATATTTAAAGCCAGGATGAGCGTGCACACATTTGCGTATTCTGAATTTGTTTGAGTGAAACTTCCCTTATGTGAACAGAGCTGAATTCGATCTATACTGCCAATTAAAATCTCCTATTTTAAGTGAAGTTTCATTTCGTGCCAGAGAATTTTGTTAATTTATTAAGATAGAAAATTCAAAGAAAATTTTCTTTGTTTAAGAGAGTACATGTTTGTATAGTTCAATAACGCTTAAAGTTACTTTTTATTTTCATGATTTTACACAGTAACAGTTAAATTCAATATTTACACAAATTCAAATTCAAAAAAGGAAACAATACACATGCACGAATGCACACAAACTTTACATTCACACAAACACTTAAGCATTGTCACATACTACCGTTCTTCTATCAAAGTCTCATTTACCGTCCTCGCCCTCTCACTTTACGCATCGTTTTCTCCTCTCTTCCGTCACACTTCGGTTCTCGTTCGTTTGCTTCTTTTAATACACGCGGCGCACGCAGCTCTTTTGCTATTTTCAGAAGCGGTCGAGCTATTGTCGCGCTTGAATCCCCCTGCACGCACGAAGCAGAATGGAGAAAGAGAAAGAGAAAGAGAGCGAGAGAGGGAGAAGTCGTTTTCAGGGGCTTTACCAACTCGCGCGCCGACTTTTTAAAGCCCTTATTCCTTTCGCTTTCGCACCGAGCGCGCAATTATATCGGCTGAAACACCTCTCCGCTATGCAGCGTTGATATTTTCGTTTAACGTTACGCGCTATTTGCGAGATTATTTAGAAAGTGTATTGTGGTTCTGATGTAATCACGAAAATGTCTTTAAATGCTTTATGCTGCGATGCTATACGCGAGTGCTGTGATTTATTAACGCAAGCCTGAAAATAATATTCTATTCTTCTTTCATACTGCAAATATATTTGATATTACGTATATTTATTAATTGTACCTATAGTTAATTTGATAAGCAAAGCAATATTATTTACCTAAGTAATCATTAAGTTTTAAATATAACTTTTAGTTCAATCAATAAAATTATATCCACAATTCTAAATTATCTATCTAAAGTTAAGAATTTTTCAAATTCAACATAGTTCTTTTTTATAAATATAAAAATAGATTAGGAAGTTGAATAAAATGGTTACACAACCTACATATTTTAATAACCATTCTTTATTGAAAGCTGATATTTCGGTCACTTGACAGGCAAAGCCTGCTTGTTCTTCTCAAGTGCTAGTCTAATAATAAATTTTAAAGGACCGTACTTAATATAATTGATTTAAACTTTACTTTTCCTCGCAAGTTATTTTCATGACACTGAGAAACTATTATTATCAGAACAAAATCAATTCATGCAAATAGCAGCTTAGCTATATAAAATTTCCAAATACAGATCTTTTCTGTAAGAACAAACTCACTTAAAATACCGATTGGACCAACATGCCCAATCGAATGAAGCATCCACTATGAAACTCAAAAGCAATACTTTTACCACCCCACATCGAGCCGCAGCGAGCCTAAGAAGTCTTCGCGTATGAAACCATCAACGGTGAATCTCACTACTCTCACGCTTTATGCTCTTCCGGCTCTAGCTTTCGCGCCTGGCTCTTGCTTGCGGCAACTCCACTTCGCGGAGACGCATCTCGAGTGTAAAACGCGCGCGTGTCTTCAGAGAGATCTTTTGCCGAGGGGTGTCATGACGAGAAGTATAGTCGCTGTACAGTCACGGTAGCTCGAGGGTCCTGGAGACATCGTAACGAGAATTTGAAAAGCGGAAAGTGAAACTTTTAACAGCGGTTTTGAAGGTAGCGATGAATGTTCTTACGTTACATTGGCTACTTTTTAATTAGGGATTCGAAATGCTGAATAAAAAATATAGATAAATCTCTTTTGCATGTCATTATCGTTTTGTCGAGCACATATTTCTGAAATTTAAACAAATTATCTAAAAGATTATTAAAAATTTGAGACGATACATGTTATGTAGCTATAGTTAAGCGAAAAACTTTGTTGAATCAAAAGATACGATCCTATGGATGCATGATAAAATGGTCGACAAATAAACTTTCTTGTTTGTACGGATCGTGTTCTCTATATCGTCATTGCTTCAAGCGGTTCATTATTCAGAGTTCTGACGGCATATTGCTAAGTGTGTCTCCCGAAACATCTAAATAAGCCTTCCACGTTCTCTGCCACGTTTTTCCTCTCAAACTTTATAAAATGTCCATTTACTTTCTTTCCTATATTTTTAAAAAACAATTTTATTATTGTTCCCATCGTATTGTTTTTAAGTGAGGATTAATCTCTTTTTTCACGTTCTTTTATGTATTAATTTTTCTTTTATGTATTAATTTTATGTATGATTACAATCAGGTTGATTATGGTGATTGAATATGATGATAATGATCATCGATTTAAAATACAATTGTTATTTAGCTATTATATTACTATAAAGTTTTATAAATATGACATTTAGACTTAAATAATAATTCAACACAATCTCTTAAAAATGAGCCCTATAATTATCAGACTACATTCATATACAAAGCAATGAAAATTTAAAAATCATAAACAATTATATTTCAAATAAATTTTGGAAATTAAAAAGTACTATTGCAATTGTTTAAAGTACGTCCAAAACTAATTTTTAAAAGTTTTTTATAATGCAATAAAAATAACGCAATTTAGTCATTTCAAATATTACACATCTAAGGTGATACATGAAAATTATTGAATTTTTTCTTCGTATAACCATTGGTTCTACTACTGTAAATAAATCCTGATAAAATTGTGAATTCTTTACCATCCGTGGAACACTTTTCAACACATTTTCTAAGCATTTAGAAGACGTTTGAACAAAGTATTTAGTAACTATTTAGGAATGTTAATGAAATGTGATAATAATATTTCTTCAATAAAAAAAATCGCCAATTTCTATCAGGAAATAAATTTAAGAGTAACAACTGATTACTTTATTAACATGTTAATAATTTATATCTATTGCGTGTTCCAAAAAAGTGACTAGTGGGTTTCTACCTATTTTCGTTATAAGTATTGCCAAGCATTGCTTGGACAAAAATGCTCTACAAATTCAAACATGAAAAATTTAAAGTACCAATTGCAATACTTTTAAAATTCAAAATCTAAGTAATTAGTCACTTACGTTCCACAAACCATCAAAACTGTCTGTTAAACATTTAATTGCGCAATTTCCACGTTAAACAATCCAAAATATTTTTCTAATTGCAAGTGTGTCTCGTGCTGTTTTTGCGTTTCTTTGGCGCCAGGATTACATTGCACCGCTGCTCTTGTGGCTCCCTCATACTCGTCACACTCATCCCTGCGGCTTTTACACCGACTAATGAGTCTCTTGTTTCCCAATTAGGCACGCGACATGAAAAAGCAGCTGGCGAAGTGCATCGCACGGAGAAAAACGAGGCGCGGCGCAGCGAAAAATAATAATCCGCGACGCCAGGCGCGGAAAATTTTTCCCTCTTTTTGGATCGGCGGCCTCAAAGCAAAATGCGCCCCAAGTGAAGTAGAGGTTCCTTTTCGTTGCGGTCGGTTCGCATTTTTCGAATTCATAATGCAGCTAGGTCGCCGAAAGCAAGAGTCGCTTGAATTCCGAATGACAGGGCTTTGGAATGCTCCTGATTGTGCGAATGCTCTTACTCGTGAAGTCAATCACAAAGTGTAGTTTCTTCTTTGAGTAGAAAAGTTGAATTGTGGTTAGCCATGAAAAAATAAATTGCTTAGTGTGTGTTTCATAATACAATTATTAGCCGTTTTTTAAAAATAATTTGATGTTCAGACCACTTTGGTAATTAAACTTGGGTGTAACTATATATATACACTGTATATCACTCTGCCAATATTCTTTCGTAGTTACAGAATACATAAACCAAAAGCTTACTGACAAGCAGAGTATCGGACCCTTGATTCACGGATTTCGATGACACTTTACAGAATGACACGTTTTTCTGAGCTTTTTTTAATACGCCCGAAGTTGCAAATATGGCCCATGTAAGTATCACAAACCTAAAACCATATTTTGACTTCAACCCTTATAAGTTAGCCAAAATGTGTAAAAGAGAGTTATTCAAAACACTAATTTAAAATGCAAGAAATAAGCGTTTCTTTAATTTCTTATGCAATTTGATTGCTATATTACATAAAAAGTAACATACAATCAAAACTTTAACTACTTATTCCTACGTATTTTTTTTTTTTTTTTTTTTTTTTGAAAAAATCATGAACTAATTATTGCTTATTCTTGCACTTTGAATTATCTTTGAATTCCTACGCAATTTGGCCAAGTTATAAGGGTTTACGTTAAACTATGTTTTTAAGCCTGTTATGCTTAAATGGACTATTTTTTAAGATTCCAGAGCCTATCAAAAAAAAAAAAAAAAAACACGCCGTGACACATGTCTCACATTTTGGATCAAAGAATCATTTTGCTAAGTTTCTTCGAAATCTGTGATCCATAAGCCGGGTTCTCTCCTTGTAAGTAAATTCTACTCTGATAGACTACAGTTGTGATTTTGAGCAAAAAATTATTGCCCCCTTATTATCACTATCAACAAGACTTTAAGGCCAAATGAATTGGCAAAATAGAAATCTACACAGAATATTAAATGAGAATAAAAATATTATGTTGCAAACATTAGTTTCATAGTTAGAAAAATTTGTTACCTGTATTAGTGACTAAAAAAATTTTTTTATATACATCAAAGTTTTGATTTTTTATTTAGCATTTCAATAGTGCCTGAGAAGTTTTGATGAAAATAATAAATATATGCGTATACGAAGAAAAAACAACATTTATCGATTGTCTCAATAATGGAAACAATATGTAATAGCCAACTATAATAAACCAGGAGAACCGCTTGAAATGAGAAAGTGCACAATCAAATTCATCTATAGCATTACGAATAAGTAATACGCGATAAATTCAACGACAAATGACGTATTTGAAGCAATTACGCATGTATAATAGAAAGGGTAGCTTCGTGTTTAAATGTAGCTAGATATTCAAATATAAATGAATTTTCAATAGTACAGTAAATGTCCGAAGTTTCTCAATACATTATGAAATTAGCGCTGTACTCTATTCTCAACTTTGAATATGTTCAGATCACTTAAAAATTGGTATACATCGTATTTCTTAAATGTAACTAAAATATATTTTATCCGAAGAATGGTGACTTAATGTTTACATACTATTAAACATTTTGTTTCGGCAGTTAACTTTAAAAGCTTTTTTAAATTAATATATCGTACGCAAATATAACAAAATAAACAATACATTCTAACAATTTTAAGAATTTTAATGAATTGTTTTAAAATGCTTTTTTATTTTATAACTATTATTTTTAATAAAAAAATAAGGCTAATCAAATATTCATAAGTTATAAAATTAAAGTGGTCTAAAATCGATTATTCAAGATAATTTAAACAATAATATTTATAATGGACAGTTTAGCATGTGTATTTCGTACATGCCAAATTTGTGGCATGTGGTATGAAACTAACAAATTTTTTGCTCTAAAAATGGCTTATAGGAGTCTCGTTTTATTTTTTATCTTTCAATTTACGTTGAGTGAAATTTTAGAGTTAATTACAATGCATAGTGAAGTAAATGAGTTGACAAAAGTGCTTTTTTTAAATTTTACCTATATAGGACTATGCCTCAAACTAACAAATTTTATCTCTCGAAAAAATGAAATAGTCAATTTATTAAATAATTTCCGATCGCCAATTTGTCAACCTAAGTCGTTGGAAGAACAGAAAATAATTAAAGATTGTTCAAAGACTGTGGCTGATATTTTTTTTATTTTTATGAGTTTAGCACAATCAACTGGTATAGTGCTTTTAGCGGCACCATTTTTTACGTCTGGGAACAGTACTATTCAATTACCATTAAGAGCTTATCAACCTTATAATATTTCTAATACAATAAACTTTTGGATCACCTATACTTTACAAGTGGCTTCGGGAATTTATGGGATTCTTCTGAATGTATCAATGGATACCCTTATTTATGGGTTTATTAATATGACAGTTGGACAATTTAAAGTGAATTGTAATAGACTAATAAATTCTACGTTATCCTTAAAAGAATGCATTAAACATCATGTATTAGTACAAGATATTGTGTTTAAAATTCAATATTTTTGCATTAAAGTAATTGTATCTCTGTTACTTTTTAGTTTAATTACATTATGTACTAGCATTTTTCAAATGTCTCAGGTACAACATAATTTTTACAGAAATTTTTAATTTAAATAACATTTACTTAGAATCAAGTGTGCACGCTTTCTATTCTTCACATTCAGAATTAGAGATCTTAGAATTTTAATAATTTTGACATTTAATAATTAAACTTTGTTTAATTGTTAACCTGTATATTTATCGTCTTTCAGTTACCGTTATTTTGTATCACATGTAAATCTCTTGATCTATCTATCATGTTCAAAATAATATAAAATTTTAAATAATTTATTTCATTTATCAATCGTGTACTTAAAATATAGAAAACTAAAAGTCTATAAAAATATTTGTTGACCTTTTTAAATTTTTCGAATAAGTTCTTTAATACGATTTAAAACATTTAAGTTTCCCTGGTAGAAATTTCCCCAACCAAATTGCCCACATCTTTAAAAGTAGACGGATGATTAACCCATTAAAGTTGGTCAACCTTTGGTTAAAAAGTGGATAAAGTTTCTATCAGGGTTTTAAATATTTCGTTTATATTTTGACGATCTGACATTTTTAAGTTTTCCGATTCTGATTACGACGTCAAATCGTAAAATACCTCGAAATAACGGCTAGTTTTGAAGCTAAAGAGGGATAATTTATAAATCAAGCAAATTTATTGCAAAATATCAAGAAAACAACGTCAAATCGAGGAAAATATCGTAAAAATCTAAAAAAAAAACGTAAAAAAATCGTAAAATACCTCCAAATAACGGCTAGTTTCGGAGATAAAGAACGTTAATTCTCAAATCTAGCAAAAATGTCGCAAAATATCGAGAAAACGACGTCAAATCGAAGTAAATATCGTAAAAATGTCCAAAAATAACCGAAAAAAGTGAAAAAATATCGTAAAATGACTCGAAATAACGGCTAGTTTTGGAGATAAAAAAATTCTTATACACGGCGGCGGCGGCAAAATATCTTTATAATATAGATATATAAATATACTAGGGGGGCTTCGCCCCCCTGCGCGCTTCGCGCGCCAACCCCTCATTCTTGAATCTTGAAAAACAAAATAATGTAAAATCCTCTAAAATAAAGGTTATTTTTGGAGATAAAGAGTGATAT